>JAOWBP010002559.1:48698241-48709784 GCA_028571105.1 Tragopan temminckii | reverse complement strand
GAGGTGGGAATGCCAACATTCACCCTTTGTTTTCAAATGCTCTATTCTGAATGCATCACCTGGTGTTTGGAACCTGCAGCCACGTAACCTGGCTCTTGGTGATTTTTTTTATTTTTATTTTTTCCAATTTTTTCCCTGCTATATTGATGTTAAGAGAACACTTAAGGCATATTTCTTGTGCAGTGTGTGCTCTCTTCCCTCTGTTTTGAGTGACGGATAGGTTTTGGGCTCATAAGAGAAGAGTGCCTGAACTGAGCGTGACCCATGTGCTTTCAACAGGGGAATTTTGCATACAAGTGTACTGTCCTGTTTTCAAAGAGCTTATAATTTAGATAGTCCAGAGGCAAGGAAAAAGGCACTGAAATGCTTGGTATTCAAAATGTTGTGCAGCAGGCTCTGGGTTCTGGGTTGGTCAGGTCTTACAGAAAGGTCTGGCCTTGAGGCCGAGCCTCCAAGAGCTTGGCCTCTGCTGGGAGCAGAGGGAGGAAGGCTGGCATGGTTTGGTGCAAGGAAGATCAGGTTTTGTGTGGCTCATGCTCTGCACGCTGCTGGAAGAGCAGTCGCGTGCTTCAGCTCCCAGTCTTGCTCTGTTACCTGTTGCCCATTTTGCCTCCCACTACTCAGTGAAGCAGATTTTATATAACCTTCATTACAAGTGACCTCTTTTGCTGTAAAACCTCCCACTTGAAAAGCACAGCACCTCGTTGTAATTTAGGCTTGCAGTCTCAAATGTATTTTACATTTTTATTAGAAGAGATGTGTGGTTAAGTTTCTTTTCCCCACTCTTTTTTAAAGCCTCTAAACTTGGGCAATCAGGGTTTAATAAAATATTAAAGCACTTCCTTTATTTACTGTATAAACTCATCTGTATACAGAGGTTTATAGAACAGCTCTTAGATGTCTTCTGTGATGTGGGACTTGCACTTACCTCTTCAAGAGCCTGGACTCCGCAGGTAGGAGCAGAATGGCACTACAGCTCTTGGCAAACAGGCATCTTCCCCCTGGGCCATGCAGTAGTTTGGAATCACACAGAGGTCAAGGTGTCTTAAAGATGTCAAGCATCCACCTTTTGCCAGAGCCTCGGGCTTCTTTAAACATATTTCAGAAATTTTTACATGTAAGTAGCTTACATGGTTTTTTTTTTTTTTTCCCCATACAGAAAATTGCTAGTGTGAGTAAGTGCTTACAGAATTGGATCTTTGATTTCTATTTCTGTGTTAATAGTTAACAGGAGGACTATGTGCACGTTAGAAAGGACAAACAATCACGAATGTGGTGGCTTGCTGCACTGTGGTGATTTCCCACAGTTGTGTAATCTGGTTACCAACCATTGTGCTGATGTGGAACTGTTAAGAAGTTGGTATAAAAAAAATTGGCTTCCTTTATTGTGCCAGAAATGCAGTGAATGTTTAAGGAGCATGATACGGTCAGAGGAGCTAGAGAACCCTAGAATATTAAATCTGGAGATTAGGAGAATCTACAACAGCAGCACATAGGGTCAGCAGGATGGCTGCGGGTGTGTGAAATGATTTGGAAACGTGGACTGTCAACTAAAGCTTTTGTGGTCCAGATTTTCTCCCAGCTGTACAAAAATCTCATCGTTACAATTTAGATTTTTAAACCTCTTCTACCCTGGGAACTGCCAAAATATCAGGAAGGTTCCGTGTCTGACATTTGCCATTCTGGAGCCGATTTCCTGTGAGTTTTTTCTGCTTTTAGCAGTTGCTACCTTGTTATGAGATGAAGTGAGTGTAAGAAACGAGAAGAAAGAGGAGGGAGAGTGATGGGGGAATAATAGGTGTAAAACACAACCTTTCTTCACGAGCACTTGTAGAGATTTCTTTAGGCTACTATGGACAGCAAGGCATCGTGCAGCTTTAAAAAGCTTCCAACTTCTTCCTCTGAACTGTTCAAAAATAAAAATGAAAATCACACAGTTCAGTCTGCTGCAGCATGGTTCACGGTTCAGTGTTTGCTTGGTTTGAGTGTTGTGTGAGTAATGGTACCCTGCAGAACTCTGGGAATAATCTATTCTGAACTTCTTCACTGCTTTCAGCTTCACTTCTGTTCTAGCTTGGGAGCCCAGGGGAACTCAGTGTGCATGTGGATAGTCACATTAGTTTATTAGAAAATTGGTCAATAGTTTCTGACTCTCTCCATAATGTAGTACGTAGATGTATGTTAATAATCATTCTGTTGTAGCCTAAACATGAGAGTTTTAGTAGCTAATTTGCTTAACTATTTGTTTTATTACTTTTATATATTTTTAAAAAATTGGCTGGCTTCCCTAAAAATAAGTTGGCGAAGGAGAAAATAAATATGCTGTTGGTTGCACTTACAATAGTGCCATTGTGCAAAGCAGAGCAAGGATCATTTCCAAACGGCCTCAGGTGAAATCTAATGGGAAACAATTTCAAACTGGTCTGAGTTCATTGGTAGAAAGAATGTGTCTTAGATAAACATCTGATCCAAGTTATACTGCTTTGTATTATTCCTTCTCTGATTAAGCTTTTATTTTTATTTTTTAATTGTAATAAATATGGTCACCTTGGCTGGTTGGAATAAGGAGCCTGTTACATTGTCTTTAATGTGGATTCTATAAAAATGATTGTTTGCAGGTTACTCTGATTTGTGGTATTACTGCAGCTTTTTCTTTCTGTAAACTCTTATTTTGTATAGAGGATATTCAGCATTACACTGCTCTGCTAAGGATGCCCTTTCAGATACAGCTTGCAGTTTTGAAGTATATGCAGCATTAATTAGTATTTCTTGTGGTTTAGTATTCAGATGTTTATTCTTATGCTTACAGGAGAGCTCCAGTCTTCCTGCTTCGCTGCTTTTGGCTCAGCATAAAGACAGATCTACTCAGCTAGAAATGCAACTGGAAAAACCCAAACCTGTCAAACCAGTCACATTTTCCACTGGCATCAAAATGGTAAATTTTGTCCTTTACTGTTTTTAAGCATTCTTTCAAAATGCTTGTTTCTTTCTTTCTTTTTTTTTTTTTTTTAGTGTCTTTCAAAAGACACAAGATTTCCTGATTTGAAATTTAAGGTTATTTTAACCAGAGTGACATACTGTATTAAATAATTGAATCTCTATTTATATAATTGGAAAAGAACAGTCTACATATTTCATCGCTCTGCTTCTTGGAATATATGAAACCTTTTCATTGTACAGTTGTCTAAAAACGAGCTGTACATTTTCCTCAGCAATGCTGTGCTGTATGTTGAATTATTTTGTCTCTCATTTGTGTAACAATTCTGGAAGTTGAAATTTTAGAGTAAAAGACTGCACTCTCCAAGTTTGCTCTGAGCACTGAAATAATCTGTGAGTATGGATAGACAACACTGAAAATGATGCTGAGTGGTTTGGGATGCTATTTTCATTGCTACTGGAATCTAGGAAGCAACAAGTGTTTTTTCAAGTGTTACTACTGTAGTGACAGCTAAAGATCTGTCAGCATTCCTACATTTTGTCTCAACATGGTACAAAGTATGCATCCAGTGGTGCATGGAAATGTAAGAGAAATAAATCTAGTTTTTGGGACAGGGGAGGGCTGTAGATGGAGTGCGAGCTGTTAATCTTTTTTGTACCTGACTGATTGCCTGCTTTTCAAAAAATTCCTGCTCTTCTCTTAGTCTTTGTTTTTTAGAGTTGATAATGCTAAATGATGTCTTGAAAATAACCAACACTCCCTACCCTCATGGCAAACCAGAAAGTAAGCAAAGCAAAAAGTAAGCTGTGCAAACTACTCTCCCATCAATTAATCAGTTTGATTTGTCAAGAATATCTGGGCTATGTTCATTGTCTGTTTCCCCCAAAGAGTTTGCACTGTAATAGCATTTGCAGCTTGCTTTGCTAAACGTAATGTCAACTCTTGCAGACTCATGTAGATTGTTCTTTTGCATTTCTGTAGTACAAAGCTCTGTCTTCTTCCTTTTTCTTCTTACAGTCTAAGACCTTGGGGTAGACAGGTCATTTTTGTGGGATGTTTTCTGTGTGTAGAAAAGCTGGTAAACAAAAGTGTTTGTGGATACAGCTTACAAAATATTCCACTCGAATTCCTATACTTGCTGTTAGAACATATTCTCAGACTTTTTTAAGCTGTTTGTATTTCCAGCTTTGCTTAGAGAGCTAAGTTAAACTTCCATGTAGCTTAACTGCATGATGAGGACAATGGAAGTACTTTACAATTTATTTGTAGATGGATTTTAAATAGTATTAAGCAATTGCAGACGTTTCAAATCTGCAGCCCTAAGTAAACTTCATTCAAAAATGGTAAAAGACTTGGATAAGGTGATTTCTAACATTGTGACACTTAAATCTTACCATTTACAGTAAGAAGAGATACTCCTGGTAACTGATGGTTGTTTTGTCTGCGTTCAGGAAGTGTGATTAGATGACTGATTTTATTTGTTCAGTTTCAGATGAATGAACAAAACCCTCCACCCTGATTGATCTTAGATATATATTAAAAAAAAAAAGTGTAAGTACAGTTAAAGTGAAAGATAAAAAAGTGAAAGTTGAGGATATTTGAAGTTAGTGCCTTGTGTTCTGTGGAAAATGGATTCCATCAAGCAAAATTAATTTCATATTGATTAAAATTACAGATTTGCTTGAGAAAGTTGCCTATCTCCATATTTTCTTTGTAGGACACCTGATTTAATTATGTAATAATATTACTTAGAAGTTTATAGAAATGACATTGGACAAAAATAAGAATGTTGATACTCCGCGTGGTAAATGAATTATGTGGCTGACTTGTAACGCCTGTTGTAGCTGTTGGTTACCACACAATGGGAATATTTCTGGAAGGAGTGTTCTGCAAGGACATTGTGCAGTGCTGGGAAGCAGATGTTGGATTTCTATGGGTGACATGCAAGTTGGCAATTTTCAGGGCAGTTTTGGCAAGCTGGACTCCTCTGAATGACCTGTGTCTTAATATGGCAAAATGCAAAATTATAAATAGAAGAATAAATATTGGGCCCTGTGAAGAGGACTTGGAAGTTTAACTAACCATACAAATGAATCTGACCCTCAACCACAGCAATGCACGTGAACCTTGGGTATATAAATAGTACTGCAATAAAATACGAAGGGACTTCTCCCGAATGCAGTGTTGGGAAGACTCATACACTGAAGCATTCTGCTGACAGTTCTGAAAGCAAGAAAGTTCATTCAAAGGTGGTAGGTTATGCTTTGTGCTGAGTTCTGCCTGTAGTTCATGAGAAGGTTATGCTATGACTCAGTGTGCAATAAGCACCTCCTCGCTGCAGAAAAAGCCAGGTCTGAACAGCACAACAGCTAGTGTAGCAAGAACTGGAAACCTTTGTTAAACAAATAGGAGCTTAATAGAAACTGGAGAAACAAATAGACCTCAGAGTTCACAATGTTCCAGTGGTTAATTGGTCTCACTGTTAAAATTGACTGTGGAATGTGATGAAATCTCTAATTCTTGATGTTTTCAGATCAGGACAGGGATGCCTCTTGGAAAGTTACTGTTGTCAAATGCAAGTTTTTCAGCTCAGAGTGAGTTCATTTTCTAAAAAGCAGTAGTGCTGATTGTGTGTGATTTGGTGAAGCTGATGATGTAGTGACAGCACTCGATGGCATCCTACCTTGAAACTCACCTAAGATACATAATGTGGTCCAGGTCGAGTTTTTTTTCTAAAATCCTCTGGTATACAATCTGCCTGCTTTCAAAATTCTGTTCTGGGCTCACCATTAAAGGTTCTTGCAGCATGCAGATGTACATTCATCGCTTTATTTTTCCCCACCTGACCTTTTTTAGTGGATGTTGTCTTTAACTTTGTTCAAAGAAAGGGAACCCAGGTAAAGCTGGCTGAGATGCTGGCAGATCTGGAAGTTCTATTTACACAAAGGCTTTACAAACATGCCAGTTGTGGCAGTGCATTTTTCTTTTTCAGCTTGAACATGAGTGTTTTTCCTGGGATGGTCATGGTCAGAGATGTTCTTCAGCCTGACTGATAATTGGACAAGTTTCTTGGTTTGTGAATTAAGAGGCATGCCCATTCTAGTCTCTTGGGCTAAGCTCAAGGAAGTTGGCTCATTTAAGGTGTCATATAAGTGCTGTGGAGTTCCTGTGCTTACAGGAGGGAGGGAATGGCTGTCCCTGGTAAGCTGAGCAAGAGCATCCCCTATAGCACAAGAAAGACAATTAGATCAGGGGATAGAGTTTCCATCTTCATTTTTCATTTTATTAAACTGTTGTTTTGCTCCTTTCAGGCAGGAGTTGCTTTTTTTATTTTCATTCTACTGGATCTCATTAATATTTTAAATTAATTTCAGTACGTTGTATCTTCCATGCTTGAAGCACAGCCGCCTGTCAGTCAGTGTGATTTGGCCTCCCCAAGTGCGGATGGAGGCTCTTCAGAGTTTTCTGCTCATCACACTTACCATAATAAGGAACAGGATTTTAGCATATTTGAATATGTAAAATATTAGTCTCATTATATCTAATCTCATCAGTATAAGCTGCAAGAGAAATTATGACAATTATACTTAGTGCAGTAATGCTGAAAATATTGCCTACCAATGCACGCACTTCAGATTTTAGTACCAGACCAAAGAAGAGTTACTAGAAATGAATACTGTTTCTAGGGCTTATCAGGGTGTGCAAAACAAATGTCATGTCTGGGAACAGAACCATTCTTCCACTTCTTGGTGTATATATTGACCATTTCTAGTTGGGAGATGGCTTTAACTAGTTTTTAAAGTGGGAGAGGTGCTCTTATGCATTGTATATTAATGGCAATGTACAAATGCAAGCAGGAATCCATTACGCTACAAGAATTCTAGTTTTCTTTTTGTGAATCCAGTGTTTAAAGGACTGTGGGAGCCTTTTGGTGCTTGTAGTTACACACTTTACAGTACTTCTGGGGTTAAAAACACATAAAAGTGTAGAGATATTCAACTCCTCTTTAATTCATCATGAACTGGGAATGTGCAAACCTCTGAGCCTGGGACCCAGCTATTTATGTGTTTGTAGTAAGTCCAGATGAATCCCTTAGACTGGCCTGAGTGCATACTGTCTTAAGCCCATTTCAGGCTGCATGTGCTCTTCCTTTTCTGTTGCTTTTTGTTTTACAGTGTCTTTGCTCCCTTTCCCAGGTCCCTGGGGGTGCTTAGCCTCCAGTGATAGTATTCTTGGAATAAATTCATGTAGTTAAAAACTCACTTTCCTCTAACTGGATTGTCCAAGTATGTAGAAGAGTGTGGGTGTCCTCTGACCTTTTTACCATTTGAGAAAGCTTTCCTTCCACATTTCGTATCCAAATACCTCAAAAGGAATATAACATCTCACTGATCATTCAATATCTCTCAGGATTTCTGTTTTATTACTTAATGGCAGTGGGAGGATTTATTAATAGAAGTATTAGTGCAGAATACATGCTTCGTCATCACCAAGATGGTCATTATGAATTTGCAGTTCAAATAGAAGTGTTGGGGAGGGAGGGAAGCAGATGCCCGGAGGCGATGTACTCGCCCAGGATTAGACAACAGAGCAGCGGCGGAAGGAGGAATAGGATCCAGCCCTACTGAATTCCTGACCTAGTGTCTCTTCCGCTGAGCCGGGCTCCATCTCCTGTCAACAGCACCTCTGAATGGCAGCAAATTAAGAGTGAAATATCTGCTTCGGCTCCTTTGCTGTCCAAATCACGGCGGTGATGTTGCGTTTAACTTAGTGTCTGAATATTATCAGGGTTTTATTCCAGTCGCTGTAGTTTCAGACTGTTTGTAGCTGGAAGCCATGAGAGCAGTGTGCAGGCTGAAGCAGTCAGAGCTTGCAGGAGGCAGCAGTCAAATCAGTATTTCAGTGAAATGAATCTATGTCAGACACAGGATGTCTAGGACACCTCAGGAATGCATGTTACTACTAAACTGAGCATAACATGTGCTAAGGAATGGATTTCTTGTGGCGTTACACTTGCTGTATTATTCTAATGGGAAATAGCATTCTTATTTTACATTATGTGGAGCTATTTCTTTTAAAACGTTGACCTCATCAGCTCAGGTCAAATTAACTGTTCTTCATTATTGCCTTTTCCTACAATATTGCTTCCTGTGCAAACAACTGTTCAGCAGCGGCTCCTGCTTTTCAGTCTGTTTCTTTTATAGCTCATGGAGCAATTATCCAAAATCCTGTTCCAAATACAAAAAAAGTCTCTCGAAATACCTTTTTAATAAGTTGTGCTGTTTCAAAGCTGCTTAGACAAATGCCAGGGACTCTGAGGTAAGTGAAGTGAGTGCAGCACTTCTGTTTAGGCTGCGGCTGTTCTCCAGCTTTGCCATCCCATCTGTGTGGCAGGGAACTGTTTCAGCCTCCCGGTCTTGCTTACCCAATTTTTATTGCTCTGTTTTGTTTTGGGTTTTTGTTTGTTGTTTTGTTGGCTTTATTATATATTTATTATTGGCGCTGTTAGAATTTGCCCAAAGTTTAAAATAAAATCAAGCCGTTTTCCTTCCTTTGCTGTTAGCTCAGCTGTTGATCTTCTGGCTGAAACACTTCAGATGGAACTGATTTCTTTGAGATGTATGCCAGCCTGAGTTTAATTGGTATTTTCTTTTAAATCTTCATCAGGCTTGTGCCACGCATGGCTTTTTTGCAGCTGGGTGGAATATTTATCTTTTCATAGCATGTAGTTGTGATTCTAGACAAAATTGCAACACATTCTCAAGTGGGAGTAATGTGTTCAGGCGTACAGATTCTTTCAGAATAGGCACACTAGTTTTAGAAAGCATGCATGTCAGGGTAACGTTTTTCAGCAGCACTGAGTGTTGTCTAGAGCTCCAGCAGGAGTCAGCGGTTGAATCTGTACCACCAGGCTGCTTCGTTCCCCTCGTGGTGTCGGTGCTTGCGCACACATGGCTGTGTCCCAGCTTAGGCACAGCGTGCTGGGCAGCAGCCCCATGAAACGGAATCCTACTGCAGAGGAAATAGGATGTGCCGGTGAGGGGATTTGTTTTGCAGTGCTTTCCAGCAGGTCTCTGGGTGAGATACTGAAAGAAACAGCACTTCTTTGGAGCGGACATTCAAGGGTTGCATGTTTGGTGAGCAGGTGCACACACATGTCAGTGTAACACCGGCTCTGCAAGTGGGAGTCTGCCCTCCCTCAGCACTTCAGCATAACTTCTAGAAAGAATACTGCATGTAGCTTTAGCTTTGAATTTTTGCCATCGTTAGCAATAACTTGTTTTCAGCAATGAACATTGCATTGATCTGGTGGGAAGGATATCTATTTCTGATAACTGAAGAAGAAAGAAGAAATGATGACTGCTGGATCTCTGATAATACATATAGAAGTCAAATATATGAATGAAGGGATGTAAAAAATGCTGAATGGCTGAACTCAGTTTAGGGCTAACGTACTGGATTTTGAGTGCTGTGGCCCATATAGTGCTCACTTCAGTCCCAAAGGGTTATATATACAGTGTGCCTGTAACTTCGGAGTGGTGTGATGGAGAATGATTATCAGTAGTAAATATATTTGTTTCACCAAATCTCTAGCCTGCTATTTAAAGCTGTGATGTTAAGCTTTGAATGCATACATGCAGAACTGTGCTTAAATATTTGAACTCTGTTTTTGAAGTGTATGCCAGGTACACTTTATTTAAAACTGTTCTATCATCAGAATGCTTCGTGTGCACTCCAACCCACAAACTGAGTCTAAAACATTTAATTGGGCTCTGGGCTTGCTGTGTAATTACTATTATATCAAAGTGTGTAAGCAGTAAGCACATTATATTCACTTAATGAGTGTTTTTCTAAATGTAGGTAAGAAATGTTTTTGGGGAAAGAAAAGCAAAGTAAATGATAGTATTTATCATTTCCCTTCCTTTCATTTATATGGTGTTGGCCTTGGAAAAGGAGACTGGATTTAGAAAATGTGGTTCTACGTCTTGCTGTATCTCTTTGCAGGATTAATGTTTGGAATGCCTTAGGAAAGATGCCATAGTCAAAATTAAACAGTTTGGTGCACAGGCATAATCAGAACCACTTGCCCTGATTCTGTTTTATGGTTGGGCTCTTTTATACTGCTCTGTTAGAATAAATATTTGTACATTCGCTTTAAGGCTCCTTTCCATGGCTAAATCAGCACATGTTTATATACACATACAGTATAAATACGAATTCAGCCCAGAAGTTTGCACAGCTGTAATGAGTGGAATTTAGTGAATGAAATAATGCCAAAGCTGTTAATTGTACAGGAGCAAACAATGAGACAAATGTATATATTAGTGAAGTTAGTGGTTCTAGCTAGTGGTATAGTGTATCTACCCTTTATCGGATGCTTTTTGAAATGGAAGTATTCTTCCTTTATTTATTTATTTATTTCTCCCTCTTCCTCCATATTTAATTTATGGAGTTGCTCGAGGGTTCACTTGCCTGACCCTTCAGCATGAAATTTCAGCAGTACATCTGTGTGTCTCAAGCAATAAGTACATTGCTTTAGTCACACAAAACAAGTGTTTCTTAGGAAAAGGCTCACAGGGAGAAGGCTGCTGGGGTGCTTTGGTCAGCCTGTGCTCTGTTCCTTTGCCTCAAGCAGCGTGGAGAGAGGGCAGCAAGAAATGGCCTCTGGGTTCTACTGTGGGATGCCCAAGTTCCATCCTGACAACCAAGCAGACCTAATGCTTGCAACAGTAGCACAAAGACGCATTGTAAACTGATCTGAGGAAAATACCATTTAAATCAGATTGAGATGTTCCCATTTCTGAGTCTTATAGCTCTGAATAAGCTATTGCTTGAGTAGGTGTTACTCTGAGCAATAAGGAGAGATCTGACTGAAAGAAAGAAGGTGGCTGAGAGGGGAGTCCAAAAAAACAGCTGGCAAGAAAATAAAGAATAATAAAAAATTTCTCAATCATTGTTTGTTTTGGAAAGATCATGCTTTAAGCACATGGAAATACTTTACACATTTGAGAAGTGCTGACTTCCTACATGCCTTGAGAAGGAACAGCAAATCATTCATATAATGTAAACACATTAATAGATTGTTCCAATATAACTTTTTGGTGCTGCTGTTCTTTTTAACAAGATACAATTTAGTGTATGTATGCCATTTTGATGCTCTGCTTTGGCCAAGAGTTGCATGCATCATGAATGCCCAATATTAAAGTACATGTTAAAGGAACAGCACGAAGTTATCGAACCACATTTTTTAATGCAAAAGGTTCAACAGTAGTGCTTGATGCTTTCTTAAAAGTAAGCATACCGGATGGTAGTGGTAGACTTAAGGAGAGCTAAATACCTTTTGTGAAAGCATGGTTGTAACCTGCTCATTGTATCCGGAGTTGGAAGGGAGCCGCAAAGATCATTGAGTCCATCTCCTGAAATCTTACTAGAGATGATACTGAAAATCAGGAAGACAAATTCCCTCATACAGAGTGGAACTTTTGGTCTAAGAAGAAAGATGAATAAGATGCAAAACTTTGGTACCAAAATTGCGGTTGTTACTTGTGGAATTGCATAATTGCTGTGCTTGTCAGAGGTCCTGAGGTCATGAGTCCTTACTTCT
>JAOWBP010002559.1:48665597-48696035 GCA_028571105.1 Tragopan temminckii | reverse complement strand
GGAGGTTGTTGGCCCTGCATGTGACAGGGGTGTTGGAGCTTCATGATCCTTGAGGTCCCTTCCAACCCTGTCCATTCTGTGATTCCGTGATGTCCAGCCAACCTCTAAACTGTGGCAGCTCTCCTGGCCAACGTCCCCAGTTTTTACTGTTCAGCATGACACTGTATGGGATGGGATATTTCTTTGACCAGTTCGGGTCAGCTGTCCTGGTTCTGTCCCACTCAACTCCTTGTGCACCCCCAGCCTTCTTGCTGGTAGGGCAGCACGAGAAGCTGAAAAGTCTTAGACTTACTGTAGGCATTGCTCAGCAATGACTGCTATTATCACCACTGCTTTCATTCTAAATCCAAACCATTGCACAATACCAGGTGCTGTGAAGAAAATTATCCCAGCTGAAACAGGGCAAGTGTTCTGTCACACATTTGGCTGGAGAAGTTCCTGTGTAAGGTCTGATCTCAGAGGGCAACAGGAATGCATGTGCACTTAGATGGTTTTGAGCATGACATCCCACTCACTTTCTAACAGGGATTCTGGCTGTAGGCAGGGGTGCACATGCAAGACCTCCATTTCCCACAGCATCTTCTGTTTTGATTTAATCTCTGAGATGCACCATCTTTACTAATACCTTAATTCCCTACAAGGGAAAAAATGTTCAGCATGTCAATTAAGGCCATGCTGTGTAGCAGCCACTTCTTTCTGCATCTGTGCTTGCATGTAAGGCAACACAGTAGACAAATTACTCAACTTTTGAAGTTTAAAATAGCATATTTACAAATTAAAAGTAGATTTAAAAATAAAGATGTTTTTCAAAGGTGTACTGGGGGCCTGAGTTTCCAGTAGTCGGCCATACAAGATGCTCTCATATTGTAGTAGGATATTTGCAGTAAAAGATATTTTGGATCAAAGAGACGATGTTCTGTACCAAGAGGACTTCAATAATAATTTTCCTGAAGAATGTTTGTTCAGGTGCAGAGGGTGGGAGAAGGGAATATTGTTTTAGGCAATCAGTGTTGGACATGAAAAGGTAAATTTCCCTGTGCATACCTAGTCTGGATTCAGTGTGTCAGTCAGAGTGTTGCTGGAAGGAATTATTGACAACATTGGCTGCTAATGAAAGAGAAGTCTTCTTCCTGCAGGAGCGTGTTGGTCTCTGAAAGTTTTGCTTGCGTTCATTCCTCCTAACTGTTTAAAAGAAGAAAATCCTAAATAGGAAATATATCAGTGTGGAGAAGTTATTGTTTTAGTTTATTGTTCTACTTTGTCTGAGCATAGCTACTACACAGGTAACTGTATTTTGGGGAAGTGGGAGAGCCAGGTGTAACCTGTGACGTGTTACAATTCCATCAGAATGTACGGCAGAGCAAAACATCCTCAGCCTCTTACAGAGAAGACACTAACGTAGTATAAATGTTGTATTTTATGTAGGTTCTCTTTAAAACTATGGGCTAATTAAGAATATTTTGGAAACAAATCAACTTGCTTTGACTCACTCAGACAAATGTGAGTAGTGGTACGGACAGGAAATGGAGGGACAGAGCACATATGGAACAATCCCTCTCAATTATCTGGATAGAGGCCAGGACACTGGAACTTGCGACATTGCAAGGATTAGTAGAACACGAAATGATGGGTTTGTGTCAGTATAATGATTCTTGTGTTACTCTGGGACATTAAGAAGATCCTGGGCAAGGTAGATAGTGCACTGAAGGGTTGTGCACGGGAAACTGTTAGAGTGGAACAAGGAAGGGCAGGTAAGTAGGTTGGAGGGAGGAACAATTCAGAACCGAAGGCTGTGGGCAGGAGTGAAGAATCATGTATTTTTAGATCTGAGGACTATTCTCTTGTTTCATCTCTTGAAAGAGAGGCATGAATAAAGGCAGTGCTGCTCTTTTCTCCAAAGCAGAGAATGACGGAAATGTGATCCCCTGTAAGACTGTCACAAGCAGTGCTCAAGTAAACAAGACCTTTTGCTCTGTGCCGTGTAGACTTGCTGACAGATCTAAACGGGATCGATGTGGGCATCTGATCCTTGCCATCATTAGGCACTCTTAGGCACCGGGGTTTGGGGCTGCCTGTATTTGTGTACCTGTGGGCATGCAGACACGGCTAGTGGGGGTGAAAAAAAGCCACGTCCATCCAAAACTATGTATAAAGCTTTCCAGCTGCAATGCTGCCCTTAGAGCAGTAGGATCTTAGGGCTCATGCAAGTGAAGTCTGAGGTATAATCCATTAGTAAATATTCAAAGAAGCTTCTGCCTCACCAGAAGGGCAGCAGTTTCTGTGAAAGCTTGATGGTAACGATATTGGGAGTGGCACCATTTTCTTTGCTTTCTTTTGGAGCAAGTTTTGAGCTGGGTCATAACTGCAGTTCAGAAAAAGCATAATCCAAGGAGCTTTATCGTAAGGATTTCCCACCAGCCACTGGCACACTGTCATATGGATGAAGTTGGAGGGCTATCATGTGGTCTGCTTGACAGAAGAGAACTTGGCAAAGAATTTCAACATCTATATCCTGGTGTTTAATGTCTGTTGGCACTATCTTAGCTGTGCGTGCATACCAAGGATTCCCTTTTGCATTTGTTCCTACTAGTGCATTATTAGGGTTTTATTCATTGCGTGGGGAGAGGAAGATGGCTTGGCTTCAGAGCTGATGGGAGGATGTATAGGGGATTACAATGGAAACTGTCTGCCTCCTTCACCTTCACCCATTCAGTTTTCACTTATTTACTCTATGTACTTCTTTGTGAGATGCCATGAGCTTGAATTCCCATTTTGATTTATGTGGAACCTGGAGCCTAGACAGGATTAGTCCATTCAAGAAAGCGAAATGTTTGGAATAATTAAAAAAAAAAAAAAAAAGAGACACACAAAAAAACAAAAATAACCTGACTAACACAAAAAAACACCTTTAAACATAATATTGCATTAGTATAGTTTTACTGATAGTGTTGTGTACAGCTTCTGTTCTGTGCTGCTTTTTAACACAACTTACATCTGGTTGGTTAATTTCAGATAAAAAATTAAACAAAGATGTGACTCTTAAAGCAAAAGAAGTGTTCTTGATGGGTGTTGTACTCATTTAACTGTTGATTGCTCTTAAACCTTGAGTAAAATAATGGTTGTAACTGGGCTTCTTTTGTTTGTTTGTTTTTGTTTCTGTGAAGATTGAAGTATAAATACAGCTGAATCTTTATTTTTAATTTATTTTTGTTTATGGAGAGTACACGACCTCTGCAGCTTTTCAAAATGTGGAATTTCTTCTGTAGGAAGAAACCTCTCATTAGCACTCAGGCTACTTGATTCTTAAGTACAGCACTGCATATCATGCTGGTTTATCTTCTTTTATCTTCAGGCTATCTCTAATCCATCTTAGTGGTATTATCAGGCTTGGAAATCCATGATAAGATAGCAGATGAGGAGCTACAGAGGGAAAGCAAATTTAGTTTGTAAAAATTCTTGCTGCATGTTATGTAAGGAAAACCACTGCAGCTCTGAGGCTATGAAAGTGCAATAGGAACTTGGGAAAGATGGAATGGTGGCACTTTTTTTTTTTTTTCTTGTACGGGGAAATCTTCACAGTTGTGCATTGTTGTGTTTGATTTTGCTGATGGAAAAGGAGGAGGAAGAAAGCTAAAGAAAGGCCAGGGGAGACTTTAGGAAGGCCATACCTCATGACTTGTGGGTTAGTGAATGTGAGACAAGGAGAGGGACATGGGCTCAGGCTGAAAAAAAACCAGACAACTGCCAAGTGTATATGCATTGTCACTTGTTTGTGGCTGCTCCCACTGCAGGGGAAAGGAACTTTTTAGGGGAATTCAGAGATTTAGATAAGAAAGTGTTTGTTTCAATCAAAATACTTCGAGTTGATTCCAAGAGGCTATTAGATGAAGCTAGTTTGAACATGAGTTCTTGGAATAGAGTATCAATGCAGCTTTGGGTGGTTTTTGTTTGGGTTTCACTGTCTTCCCTAACAGAACATGTTTTGTTGAAAAATGAATTAGGAAATGCTAACGAAGGTGGATAATGTGAATGATACACTTACTGTTCTGTTCTAGCACGTTCACTGAATTTATAAATTTCTCTCTTTCATAATTTATACTTATAATTTACATTTTTAAATTCCATTAATCTTCTATTTTATTTGCTTTTGGGCTTGTGAAGTATTAGGTTGAGAGCATGGAAAATAACTTTGTCGATGCTTTCCTACTCTTCTGAAATCTAATTAAAAACCTGCAAATGTTGTCATTCATCATTTTACCATAGGAGTGTGTTTCCTATGGAGACAGTCTAATATCCTGCAGCAACTTCATGGCATTACAAAAATAATTAATGTCCCCTTTTAAGGCAGTGTGTGTTGCTACGATGTGGAATAATGCTTCAGTGTTGTAACTGAATGGTGTGCTAGGAAACACCAATCCCTCGTGTATAGTAACAGGATGTATGAATATTATTTATTAATGACAAGAGAAAACACCTTCGCACACACGCTTTTTCTGGGCACGTCTACATTTTGGTAAATGACAATGAATTTTAGTTGCAGAAAATTTGGAGAATAAGCTCAATTTGTGTAATAATAGAAAATCTGTTTATTTAAAAGCCTTTAGAAGTTGTAAAAGATAGAACTTCTCTGTATGAGAGGGATGACTGTTGTGCAATAATGCCCCTTCATTCCCCTTTCATAATAAATCTCAGCAGAGTATTCATCTGAAGGGCTGGATGCCAAAAAGAACAGGTTCGACTTGTCTGTGAGGATTTACACCACACTAAAATGCACAACTGCTTTTGTAGAGGTCATTGTGAAGGTCACAGAGCTCACATGCACTGCTGAATGAGAGCAGCCTATAACAATAGTGTGAGCGATTGGTCTGTGTGAAATCAATATTTAAAACCTCATATGAAATGTAGCAGTAAGCTGGAGTCTTTAAAACACAGCTTCAAAGCCTGTTTTGCAAGAGCGAGTGGTCTTTTCCTCCAGGAGTTTGCATCTCGTACCCTCTGCTGATTGTAACTCCTAGATGAAAATGTAAGATTTTTCTCAATTTTTACCAATCAACATTGAAATAATTTAGTATGTTTAGTACTAACACTCAAATTACTAACAATTGCATCAGGATGCTTTCTCTGTCCAGTTAAAAAAAATCAAATAAAGCCAACTCGTTATTGCAGTGGATCAAGTTCCCTGAAACTGGGAACAATTTGTTTTAAAGTAAGGTCTGAGATTGACCATAGGGTCACTATGTCTTTAAATAAAAGATGATGATCATTTCAAATGGCAACCAGCCATTGGTGTGGCTTAGTGTAGAGATTAATTAGTAAAATTTGGAATGCGCTACAGCAAATGCAGCTGATTGGCAATAGCATGTGGAGCAGCAACTGGTGGAAGCCTTGTGCTGCTGGGCAACAGAGGTATTTCCAAAAAGACTTAAGAGCGCTGTGATGTGTTATTCTTTAAATGGAACTGAACTGATTGCATCAAACGACCGTTTATGCAGTTTAGTAAATGCAGAAATTAAATAAATCTGATGTGGATTGCAAAAGAAAGCAGATTTTCACGTTGTTTTGATGTGATTAAGGTGCATTACATATTGATGCCCCTAATGTCAGTTTACAGAGGATTGTGATTTGTCTGCATTGCATTTTGTGATTTTTTAATTTTTATTTTTTTACTATGAAGACAAATGTTAGATGTAGTGTCCAGCACTGAGGTATGATTTATTCAAATAAGACACTGAAGTAAATATAGTTAATTCAATGGCTATTACAGTGAATCGCTGCTTCTACTTCTTAAAATAGCATGGATTACTGCGGCTGTGTGTTTGTATGATTTATAACTGTCTACTATCTTCTTTTTAATGTTTTAAAGACATAATCAGAGAAATTTGAAAACTGTCTCTGTAAATTAGCTTCTTAAGGATGCTCGATACAGTTGGTCCCAGTAATGAACCCAATTATACATAATCCCTAATGAGACTGTTTTCTCAGTTTGTGTAGGCCGTGGAATTGGGGCCCAGATAATAAAATGAAGATGTTTTATGTAACGAATTACTACTCTTAAGGAGGTACTCGGAAGCCCTATCTACTTCTTAAAATCTCTCTTGCTTTGTATTACTCTCTTGATGCCCACCTGTAGTTAAAGTGGCACGGCTAAGCATCTGTTTTAATCAGTTTCAGAAGTGGGTGTTTGCTTCAAAAATGGCCCAAGCAACTTGAATATTCTCGGAATATTCATCTTACTGTAAGCTTCCGCAAGTCTGCCTTAGTGGACAAGCCAGCCTGATCACGGCAATAGTCATGTTAAAATGGTGATCTAAAGCTGGAAGAGGATCTTGATCACACAAGGTGCAGATCATCCTGGTTCTGACCCAGAAAACCCTTAAGCTATGAAACGAAGCAAGCATGTCCTCGTGCTGGTTCGCTCTCAGCTCCATTACTCCATCCTCGCTGCATGCTCAGTCCTGAGGGCTACCAATGGCCAGCAGCACTGTGTGGGCCCAGCATGGCCTGAGTGAGCTGCTTGGCTTTCAAGCAGTGTCCGTGGGCTGCCAGGGGACACAGAGTGGGGACTGGGGCTGTCAGGGTGCCGGCTGCTTCTCTCAAGGCCTGTTTCTGCAAGCCCCTGCTTCCTAGGTCATTGTGTTTCCTGCCACCAGTAATTGCAGCCGAACGGATGGGCTCAGTTTACGCAGTCACGTTTAGGCTTGCTGGGCTTTGTTGGACTGGACTTGCAGGCCGCCATCCAGGCGAAGCAATCGACATGGGATTGCTTCTTTTGCCTTCTGTGCCTAAAATGAGTAATTTTCAGTAATGTTGATTCAACTTAGCATCTGTGTCTAAGCCCCAAATAAGCATCTGATGAAATTTCCTCATAGCAAATAGATTTGTTGGATTGAAATGCTTTTGACTGAATCCTGTGTGTAAATGCTCACAGGATTGGGGCATTATGGGGTGTTGCAAAATGTGCACTGATAGCATTTGTTAAGAACGGTGTAATTATTGTGCTGGATTACTTGTGTATCAGGGTATATGCATATGTGACAGAAGTGGCTATAATTCAGACTTGGTTATTCTTTAGACTAAATAAGCAGTGTGCACGTACACTATAAACAACCAAGTACATTATAGATTATAATAAAAAGCAAACTGTAACATCTGACAGAAGCAAATGTAGGTACATTCTGTGATGTGTTATCATGGCAGAACTGCTGGTTTGCTGTGAGTTAGCTGGCTGTATGACTTAAAGAGTATACTGGATGGTTGCCTTTTAGTATATATTTAAATCTAAGATGTGGAAGATTAAACAAAGTCTGAATTTCCTTGTCTGGATAGCAGCAAGCAGTTGCTGTGACTCCCAGCTTCTGCTAACGCCCCAGGGCAGGCTGCCATAGCCACTTGTGCAGCTGAGTCTGGGATTAGACAGCTTCCTAAGGTGAGCTGTTTTCCTTGCAGATCTCTCAGATGCTGCAGGTACCAATGCTCTGTCCTAGCAACGGATGTTTCAGCAGCACAGTGGCGGCTGTGAAAAGGAGATGGAGAGAGAAAACTTGATACAGTATTGTGGTTTAACCAGGAGCCTAGATTAATGTGAAGCTAAAGGTGAAAACATGGCTTTCAGTTCATTATTGATTGAAAAAGGCGTATGCCCAGAGTTAGGGCAAAGCCAGTTAAGCTGCTGGTGGTATTTTTTTATTTTTATTTTTTAAAGCTATCTACTGCTGAAAATACAATTTTCATTACCTTTCTTGGCAGACCTTGGAGACTTAAATAAAAAAGCAAAATCCCGCTCTGTATAAAGACAAATGTGCTGAGAGCTTCTTAAGCAGCTTGCAGTGAAATTGGGGCAGGGTAGAGGAGGAGAATACCTTCTCCCTCCCCCCCAACTGCCTGCTCTTGGGAAAGGAAACACAACAAAATGTCATTATTCACAGTACTCAAGGCTTTCTGATTTGCTCCCATTAACTTCACTGATACGGTATCAGTTACCCCATGCCGGTAAGGAAGGGTTAGTATTTCGTGTAATGGAGTGGAACGGCAAAGCAGATGCACAGCAGCCCAGTGTTGCTGGGTGGATGGCTTCCAGGTAGATGGAGATTTGGGCTGATAGCTCAGAAGGCAGTTCTTCGTAGCTGGCCAGAAAATCAGCTTGGCTGGTGAGTCCAGAATTGCATGCGCGTGTGCTTAGTCAGTCTCCTGTGTACCTGTGTGATTGTACCGCTGATTAAACTCAAAGGGCTTGGCAAATCCTATTTGTGTGGGAAGCTTGAGTGCAAAAACTTGCCTAATTTACTTTATTTAAATCAATATAATCCTGCTTAAGGCGTTTTGGAAGGCACATCTGAGTGAATGGTGTTTTAAGTTAACACAGTGTCTTTCGTGTTCACAATAAAAGCTAGTTTCATTTGAAAAGGGTGTGCTTATGGTTACCTTATACAAACTTTTGCCATACTAAATGCAGAAGGACTCAATTCTCCTGCATGCACGCATTGTCTTTTGTGAAATTTGTACTTGGAAGATTTAATATCTTCAAGTTTGCTTTATGATCGGCAATTCTTTGAACTCACAAACAAGAAAGTGTGGATAACTTCAAATGGATATTTGAAGTCTGATTCTTAGGAATGCATATGTTGATTTTTGACCTTGCAACATGAAGTTTGATCTCTGTCTTAAAACAGAGTATTCTAGAGGAAGTGTAAATAGAAGCTGAACTTTTTAAAGATATCTTTAAAATATATTCCGTCTCTTAAAGACGGGTACTTTATTCCAGTTTCAAACCACAAAGGTCCTGATTCAGCAGTTGATCTCTAATCAGCAAAGCTCACTTCTGTCCTGTTATCTTCCTTTGGGAGACATGGATCTGTAGTGTGACCTGAACATAACATTCTGGTAACTGTGAAGCTCCATAGAATAGAGAAGGGCTAAGGGTGGAAGCTGGCTGAGGTGATTTAGAGTTTTATATAAGCATGTAAAGCTGCAAGTTGTCTTGTTGTGTTTGCTTTTGAAATGCTCCTATTAACTACTTTGACATCTCGCTTTTATTCTCAAACATCTGCTTTAGATTGTTTGCCATAAAAGTGTAAGAATTAATCTTGCCCACATTTTTGTTATTGCTACCAGAAACCAAACTATTTTTATTACTTCTTATATAGGGATTCGGACTTAGTAGTTCAGAGTTGAAGAGAAAAGGAGCTTGAATTTTTTTTTCTCTCCTACAGGTAAAGTTGAATTATAATTTTTAAATGCACAGAGATGTTAGACGTGGCTTTTTAAACCGTGCAGTAAGCTCTGCTTTGCTTTATTTGGCTCAATATTTTGAGTTTTAAGGAAATTCAAATGATCAGCTCATTTTGGTTTGTTTCTCAGAACAGCAGCTGCCCTGTGCCAGAGTTGGACATTTGCATCGTGTGTGGAGAGCTCAGTGCCTATTTTCCTGCATGGAAATAACATACGGGAAAGCTTTCATTTCTTTGACTTTCGTATGTTTAGTCCTTTGATTAACAAATGCTTTAATATTTGTTCTTGGAGCTTCCCTTTTCTTGGAGTACAGCTAGTTTGTGGTGCTTCCCCGAGAAGAAAGAAGGAACCACGGCATGCGATTGCAGTGGAAGCCCTCATCTTTGGTGCACTGCGTCTGAGTGATTTCCCTCTGAATTTTAGGGCATCCTGCTGGTGTGGGTTCATCCAGTACTTATTTCAGAGCTTATCGCTGTTCCTACAATGGAAGTGTTGTTTTTAAGGCAGAACTGTCTTGTTATGAGCCTGTAGCAGGAAATACCCATGCAACCTCTGTAACTCGCTGGAAATGTGGTGTTTGTGCTGCAGTTGCTTTCACAGCAGTCTCCCCTTTCAGAATCTGTGGCAACACTTGTTTTTTTTGTTTTTTTTGTTTTTTTTTTTAATTTGAATACAAGTGTTTTAGCTAAGGGACTCACAAAGGAGCCAGTGAATGAGATAAAACAGATGAGGCATCTCCTAATGTTTTAAATAGATAAATAGGCTTTTTCGAGGGCTAAGTGAAATAAGCGTGAGACTGTTGCTGTTCTGCTGCCTGCTTCCCTTCTCCTCTGAGTGAGCCTGTAGATTTTTCACAGCAGGAACCGTTCCTTTTTGCTTGTTCTAGGGATGCTTTAGATGTTTCTGGTTGTTGTGCTTCAAGGAGCTACAAAGCTGCAGCCCCTGGAACCACAGGAACATGCAGGGCTGTGTCAGTATCTGAGTATGCAGAGGGACTCTTCGTGCAGCGCTCCTAGGAGCAGCCAGAGCTTGAAAATGGAGCTGCTGGTCCTGGGAAGTTCTGGGGATTCTGTGCAAAGTTCTGCTAAGATTCAGGTGCCACGGGAAGTATAAACCGTTTGGAAAGCTGTCACTTCTCTGTAATTCGGGTGCAAGTGTCATTTTGCTACATGCAATTAAAACAGAGATGGAAAATAAACCTCTCAAAAAGGACAAAAGAGTGAATTTGTGAGTATTTATGAAAAAGTTGCTTCTGCCCCGGAGTGTTTCATTTTTAATTTGTTAAAATTAACGTGCGTTTACAAAGCGGTGCATGAACTGTGTACTACATTTGCAGTGCTTTCTGCATGCAAGTGAGAAAAAAGGCTGGAAATAAACTCCTTCCCACTCTGTTCTAAAAGCAGTAATTTGTAAATATGTTGCTAAGAGTTTCAGTTTTCATTTAAAATTTATAGCAAATGTAGAGCATAAATATTTTGAAGATGGCTCATGTAATGCTAATGCCAGGGGATGCTGTCTTCATTTTTCTGCTTTTGGGCTGAAGTTGTTCTGAGTGTCTCTTCCCTGCTGATCGTTCATTCAGACTTTCTCTTCTCCTGTTTTTCCTATTCTTTTCTTGCTTCCCATCTGCCTTTATTGTCCTTTCATATTTCATTCCTTTCTTTGTTCCCATTGCTATAAAAACTTGCATGCTTACTTTTGCCAGAGAGTTATCAGCTTCTAGCAGTCCCTCCTTAAAATCTAGCTATTCAAGGAATCTCACTTTATTTCTTTATCAGTCAGACACAAGCCATTCTGGTTGTGGTATTCTGCATCTTTATCAACCTTTATCTGTGGCTAGGCTGTATGCTCAGTAAAATAGGGAATATGTCTCAGATTTTCACACATGGAATTTCTCATCTTCTCTAGACTGAGGTCAGCTTTCTGTTCAGTTGTGTTATTCTAAGCAGTGTTTCTTTAAAAATCATCCTTCAGACCCTGCATTCCTTAAGAATGAAATTGTGTAGCTGGGGATATTTGTGGTTGAGGAAACTGCTGCAGAGGATCCCAGGAAGGAGCAGGCGATGGGTACAGTGATAGATGGCTGCTCATGATCTGCTGTCATGTTCACCAATAAAGCAGCTATGTTTTGCAAGTTCCATTGTTCTCCAGGAATTCACAGAGTTACAGTGCTAAATTATTTTCTTGCATAATTGAGGCATCGTATCAGCGTAACACTCAACTTCACTGCAACCCACCAGGAACAGCAGCAGGTTCAGCTGCGCTGAGGCTCAAGCAATTGTTGCTGGCTGGTGAGTGATGTGTGTAGCTATTGCTGTGCTCTGATCCCCATTGTGTGCCTGTTCTTCTCTGAAATTTATGTGTCATGATGCACGAAGTGGCATTTGTCAAACTGATTTCTATTTCACATCCCTTGAAAAATTAGGCCCTTAATGTGAGTATTTAAAGCCGTATTATATTAAGGCCTATAATCCTGTAATTAGACTGGCTACTGCAGAACTTATGCTCTGTTGAGAGCCAAATCAAAATGATTGAGGCTCCAGAAGTCTGATGGTAGAAATGTAACAAAAGTTTGCTTAATTCTGCTTAATGCTGCAATACTGACATAGCGCACTGGGAAACAGCAGAGCAAACTGCACAGAACATTGACGCCAAGTCACCCTCTGCGGAGCTTGTCTCTGGGCTATGGAAAGAAGATGCTGGTGTGCCATGATAAGCATGATGTGTTGCACTAAATGGAGTATAAGCGCGGAGGAGCTGAGACCAGGTTGGGAACAATGCTGAGCAAGATTGAGAAATGAGCCCTGAAAACCAGGGGCTCACAAGTTGCATGAAAATTGTCATTTTGTTTTAATCCTCTCTTTCCAGAAACGGTGCTGTCTTGTGTACAGTGCTGTCCTTTGAGCGGTGAGAGATTTTGAGGAAAGCTTGCCAGAGCTGTGGAGTCGCTGCTGAAAACGAGTGCATGACTCGGTCCCACAAACATCCAGCCTATCCCCTGGGTCATGGCTGTGCTTGACAGCTTGCTGTGAGATGCTGGTGGCACACAGCGTCATCCACGGATGGAAAAAAGGGCAGAAGACTTGTCTGTAAAGAGTAGTCACTAAATCCTGATGCTGGCACTGAACCAGAATTATATTTCAGCTTATGCAATGGACGTAGACTTTCTTCGAAGAGATTAGAGAAATGTGGCTTTTTGGCAGGAGCTTAAAGATAAGTCTGGTCAAGTAATTATTTATGTCAGAAAGTTGTAAGGAAAAGCTTGGAGGCAAGTATAGCTGAGCACATGGAACTATGTGGTTAATTTCCCAGATACAGGTTTTCATGTAACTGACCACATATGTGACAGTCTTTGGTAGCAGCTTCTTCTGTTTTGATGATCTCTTGCTGTGTTCTTGCCATTTGTAAAGAAAGCACAGCTTTTAAATCCATTTTGGCATTCAAAATTAAAGTACTGTGTGTGTGGGGGAAAAGAAGTCTACATCTAGTCATATTGGTAAGAGGCATCTGAAATCATCGGCGCCCAAGGGAAGTGGGGTGTAGGTCCTTTATCTTTGTCCTGCCACACATGGTCACATTCTTCATTTTGAGATCAGCAGCAAAAACGGCATGGATTTTGATGGTTTCTGTGTCAGATCATTTGTTCTCTTTCTGCTTAGCTACTGGGGTATCCCCTTAGCACTTCTCACAATTGTGCAAAGAAATTAAATTTATTGTTGGTTTTCAAAAGCAGAAGAAAGAACAGTTGGTTTCAGATATTTGAGTGCTTGGAAAAACCTCACTGGTGTAGGAATTCTAAGCTAGGGAATGGAATTATGCATTTTAGTTTGACATTTTTCTTGTTTATTTAAAAAAGCTGTGGAAGACAGGGAGGGTAAAGGTTAAAATAATATTAACTGAGCCCTCCAAATCTATCAGTTTCACTCTCCTTTTCCTGAGTATTACTGTAGTCAAACAAGGTAGTTAATCAGAATCAGAAAGCCACATTAGCATTGCTGACATGGATTTGTCAATAAAGTGGGGAGGGTGGAAACTGAAAAACCAGCTCTTGGCTCTGAATGCACTGCTTGGGGTATTTGCATTAATGTTGTTCTGAAGGAAATTCTATTAACGTGAAAATACATACAGAAAAGCTGAATCTGTAGTGAGTTTAAAAGTGAAGTAGTTTTCTAAGACTGCTCATACTGAAAAACTGCAGGAATTTAAAGTATTGTTTTACCATTCCTTGCAAGCATTTGGATAATGAGAGGCAAGAGGAGTTTGAGCTGAGCTCTGCAGCGCTGCATACGGTCGAGCTGCAGCAGTCGTGTCCTGGCACTCCATACTGTGCAGCTCCATCCCCACTTGCCTTGAGATCCGTGCGTGCAATCCAATGGGCAGAGAGTCACACCCAAACCCAGCAGTGCTGTGAGTTGAGCTGATGAGACTCAGCACGTAAATACTGCTGTTTCTGTTGTCTGCGTGCGTGGTGCGTTCTGATAGCAGCCCTGGGGACGTTCCTAAGCAGAGGGAAATGTAAAAAGCAAAAAGATTAGCCACACCATCTCATCCAGCCACCTTGAGTACAGAAGCATGCATTGCCCAGACAAGTTTTAATGACCCCAGTCTCTGGCTTCTGTCTCTTGCCTGGGGATGTTTTTGTGGCATAACTGTTTCTCCTCTTTCCCCTACTAGTGCGTTCTTGGTGTTGTCATTTTGCTTTCTCCTCCTCTTTGGCACTTCAGATTTCTGAGAAGGCTGCTGCTTGTTTTTCCTTTTGCTGCAGAGGGAGGGAGGTGCAGGAAGGCAGTATAGTTCTGGCACCAGGGAAAGTGAGAGACGGGAGGATGGGAAGAAGTGAGAATGCTGCACCTTGAGCTGCAATTTCTGGACTTGGTGTGCTAAAAGAACCTCTTTCTGCAAGCAGGCAAATGCTGACACACCTGGCATTTGCCAAGCCTCCCTGTACAAACTCTAATGCTCTACTAGACTGAAGTGGGCTGTGATGTTTCCTAGAAGAGCATTGTTTGGTTTTACTGTTTTTGTTTGAGATAAGCTTCTTGCCACTCCAAGGGCAGCTCCTTGCATCCATGTATATAATCTGTAAATTGGTGTTTCTTCTGTTTTTCTTAATGTCATGTTGCACCGCAGTCTGAAACAAAGAAAAAGAAGACTCCTATTTTAAAAAATTACTGTTTAAAATTAGAGCTCTCAAACAAGGCATCTCGAAGAGCAAAAAGAAAATCAATCCTTTTTATTTGTAGCACAAAAACATTATTTGACACACCCCTCACAATTCAGTCCTCTATTCGTTCAATCTAAAACCATACAGTACACGAATGGAAGTCAGTTGCTCACAAATCCGTTTCTGTGCAATCTTCTGCATAAGGTTATATGGATAAGCAAATGGCTTATCCATAGTCCTAATCCTTAGTCCTAATGAGAGTGTGTGGTGGTGGTGGTGGTTTTTTTTTTTTTTCGAGGTTCCATACATTCCAAGATGTAATAAGCAGCTATAGTGCTTAGAATAATCGCAGAGAAAGACTTCTATGCCATGAAGATAGAGGGTGGGAGGGAGAAGAGGCAGGAAAATCTGTTGTCTGTGTTCTTGGAAGCCTTTTCTGTCTCCATTTGGATGCTGTCAGTTTCCTTTACACAAACATTACAGCATCCAAAGGGAATTAGAAATACTTACCCATGACCACAACGTCAGTCTTAGGTTTGTCAGGAGAAAGTAATGCAAAAGCAGAATCTTGAACCTAGAGCCTTTATTTTGGTTTTAGCATGCTAATAAACGTCTGCTGATGCTGGAAAGAGGTAGGTTTGGCTGTCTAGGTGGAATACAAGAAATTTATAAATCTTACCTCATAGATGTGAGATGGTTTGTGGATCTGTAAAAGTGCCGTCTAAGTCCTAAGTGATAGTTACTGTGTCTTGTATGTCTGAAGTTACATGACAATATAGCAGTCATCTGTGCAATGGCATGGGACAGAGATACAAAAAGGGGATGCTGCTGGTCAGAAGGATTTTAGCTGCCTGAATTGGTCATACTGAACCGTATAACTTCAGCAACATTTATTGTAAATGCATCTTAGCCCAACATCAGTGCAAAGATAAAGGGCGATGTATTTTATTGGTAAACTTGTATTGACTTCCGTTGCAGCCCCTCTGCTCAGACGTGTGCAGCGCTTGGTGTTGGGATCCCCAAGTAGTTGTGTGGGACTGCACAAGCAGGAAGCAGCCTGCCCTGAGCTGCTCTACATCCAGAATACCTGCAGAGCTGGTGTGCTTGTGGGGTTTGGCTAAGATGCAGCTGGGAAATATGTCTTGTGACTCTTATCCTTCCCTCAAGCTCATTCCCGAGTCAAGGAAGATGAAAATCTGGTTTGTAGGAAAAAACCTATACCTAAAGGCCAAGCAGCTATAGGGCAGTTGCAACAGGCAGTTGTGTATTTTTCCCGTTGCTAAGTGGAATTTAATCCATGTTGCCAAAGCCCATCAGCTAAAGTTGTGATTTTGGGAAAGGAAAACAAATGAGCTGTGTCACACAGCTGCACGATCTCCTTGGGGTAAATGTGCTGGCCAGGTCCAAAAAGACGCAGTCACTTTGCCATGCCAAAGCACACGATGCTTCCTAACACTCACACCTTGGCCTGGGATGGGAATGAGGAAGTCCAAGGAGAGAAAGAGCACTTTGAGACTGTGCTTGATAAACCAGAAATGAGCTGCCTGTGTTAAATGGTGAAAGTAATTGCCTATTGAAGCAACTCACTGAAGGGATGTCTGAAATCCGTAAGTCTGGATTGGATGCTGTTCAAAAGGAGCTTTGCCTAAGCTGCCAGTTGCAGTCCTTGTGCACCATAGAGGAACGTGCTGGCAGCCCAAGGATGGATGGTGTTTGTATGCAGCCCTGCTCTCTGGGACAGCTTGGTGTGTCGTTTTTGCAGTATGCACCTCATTAAAGGATCCTGCCATGGCTCTGTGTCTTTCCGCTAATGTTTAGACCAGTGCTTGCCATGTACTTGGCACGCTGACCAGTCAGCCTCTCAGTGTCCAGACACAGCTCACCTGTGCTTAACAGCTGACTGCTGTGAGAGCAAATAGCCACTGTGATCCCTTGCAACCTCTGGCACATTGGGAATCCCACAGAGGAAGATGGATGAAATATTTTCATTCTGTCCTACCAGGATTTCCCAGACAGAGATGGACATCTGCAGCAATATGAATGGTGAGGAAAGGGACTTGTGATGAGCCCAATCCGTTTGTCAGGAGCCTTCCTGTGCCTCTTGGCCAATGTCGGCAGGAGTTGCTCTCATTAAAAAAGTGTTAGGAATGCACCAATGGCAACTCTGCGAACAGCGAGCAGCTGTTCTGGTGATGCCCTCCAGAGATGTGGCTCCTGCAATCTGAGCTGCTCCCTTTTTCCACACACAAGTAATTTCCAAAAACATTTATCAAGGTTTTGATCTTTGCCTGAAACTGAATTTTCTTTTCTCTGATTGGAACAAAATTCATCAGGATTTGGAAAGATTGAGACTTTTCACTCACCGAGTGAGGGTGTACACATGTAAAATGTTGACATATATTTCCTATTACTTTGGTTGGAGATGCAATGATTGCTAAATCTTTAAATCTGAATGTTTCAGTCAAACGTTGGTTTCTTACAATGGATGTTATCTGCCCACATCAGCATAGTTACAGAGTATACTATTTTCATGAACTCGAATGGATTGGAAATTGACAACGTCTAGCAATGTAAAAAGAGACCCTGCATTTGTATCTCAAAAAAACCATGGAAGAATATTGAAGCTAAATTTTTAACCTTCCTTTTCCTGCTTTTTAAAATGTGTGGTAGCCTGGTTCTAATGCTGTGGCAATATTTCGTGGCACAGAAATGAATGTGCTGTGACTGTGAACGTTGGAGTGACTCATGGCTGACTTGAGAACTTTCTCCACAAGGTTTTGTTTCCAACACTGGCACACCACTGCCAGCAGTTCCTCCTGCCTTGTTACAGAAAGGCCCCAACTACTGTTTCCATCACAAACACAAAGCCTTGTCAATGGAAATCCTGAGCCGTAGAGTTCAGCCTGGATCCATGATAGGACATCTCAGGAAGGTCATTGCCCCAACCACAAATTTAATTAGCAGCTTTCCCTTTCTACTGCCTTCTTTTTTCCTGCTTAGTTAATTTTAACCCTGTGTCCCACATGAGGAATCTTCAGTTCCCAGTTGAGGGAGTAGATGCATCTTGAGGAGCCCCAGGGAACTGAAGCTCAGTAAGGGATCACCAGTGGGAGCCTGGGTTAAACAAGGCATTACACCATGGAAAGTTTCCGATCTCCCATTGCAGACAAAATGTCTACACGAACAATACTGCTACTTTCCTAAATTTCTGCATTTTGCAGATGTGAAGGTCAGTTTCTGTAGGGGAAGCCGGGCTATTTTGGGGGAGTTCACAGTGCTCTGTCTTTTTGCTGCCGCTGCTAATTTTTGTGAGCACCATAGAATACAGTAGAAAATTGAAACTGTGTGAAAGATCAACAAATCAGTGTAGAATGTCACGCAGCAACATCTGTTAACTTTGGCTCTATCTCATATCCTCCTGACCCCTCCTTTGCAGCCACAAGTCTCCTGTTTTGTGAGAGCTTGGAGTGATAGGGACTTGGAGAGCAGGGGAAGGAAAGTCTAGCAGTTTCTCAGTGGTCTGAAGGGCTTGCAAAAGTACCATGTGGAATTAAAATTTTATGCTTGTGTGTTTCTGTATTTTTAGTTATGAAACAAATGGGAATTTGCTGAATGAATTAATTGTATTGTACCATAAAAGTCTTATTTGGAGAGCCGTTATATACTGTAGCTTACAAAGCCTGCAGAGAGAAATGAAAGAGGCTTCCCTTTCTAATTAAGGCTTTCAGGAACTCATTGATTACAGAATCTAATAGGCTTGCTCAGAGACATTTGTTTGATATTACTTCTGATAAATGAAATTTTTTTACCTACTGGTAATTTTACTAGTGACACTGGGGGCAGCTGCTCTGTCTAACAGTAAGTTTGCCTGCCATAAAACTTTATCCTTTCCTTCCTATCTTGTCCAAATAGCTACGAATAGTGAAACATGAGTTCCAAACTGTAGATCACAATAAAAAGTTCAAATCTTGAAGAAATGAGTGATGCGGTAGACAGTGTGTCTTTTATTGGGGATGGTCTTTGTCCAGACCAGCTTAATGCTGACGCTTGTTCTTGCAATGCATTTAATAAGTGTAAACAAGACTTTGACATGACATTTATTCATTTATTTCTCTGCTTTTTTTTTTTTTTTTTTTTTTAAACAGGGTCAGCATATTTAGTTAGCTCCCAATAAAAAGCTGGAGGAAAAATTTTATGAGTATCACCCTCTGCAAGTGGAGACATATGGACCACCAGTTCCAGATCTTGAAAGTTTGGGAAGACTGGGGTAAGTAACACTGCAGATTTTCATTCCCATTTCACAGCATTAAAGCTGAGATAACTACTATCTTTACTTTCCCAGCATGTAGGTATTTTTACATAAATATATATGTATGTACAGGATCTTAATGAAATATTAGACTTCCTGCCCAACCAACCAACATTTTGTTTGGGTGGATAAGCTAAAATTTTTGGTCTTCAAGCCTTTATAGATCTATTGAGAGCTGGACTGGATTGCATTAGTGTTTTTAAGGTTGTCCTTGGCAGTCACAGAGAAGTAGCTGTTCATTTTCAGTTGCACGGTATTAAAAAAGAAATAAATAAAATTCTGGGGCTTAATTTACCCAGCTGTAAGCCAGTAAAAATATTAAAGTTGGGCCTTTTGCCATGGAAAAGGGGTAGATTTACTTGTCGACTGCTGTCTACAGTTGAACTGCGTTTGTGAGAAATGAAGCACAGAGCTTAACTATGTCAAAAAGTATAATGCAGGGCTGGTCCAGCAGCTTGGCTGCACTGTGGTGTGCAGCCATGTTTGGAAGTGAGTTTGGGAGCATGCTGTGCCTGGGTAATGGAGACTGGGAAGGCCAAAAGTGACGTGTCTGCCCTCTGAAGAAGTGTTAGTAGCTGAAATGCCACCTGAAAATGTGTCACTCTGAGGATAGGGAGTATCCCCAAACTGTTGGTGTTCTGACTTCCAAGGTCGCAAGCACTCAGAGCTGCTGGAAAGTGATGCGGCAGAGTGAATGTGAGATCAGCAAGGCAAGAAAGTATTTAAAAAATAAAAATTAGCTATTTACCTTAATGCTTACGGGAAAACTGAAGCCAGAAAGGACTGAATAAAGCTGAGATACGTCAGTATGCAGATTCAGAGAGCACTGAAATCCAAACAGGAATTCCGACTAGTTCAGTGGCACAGGCAGAATTTCATCTCACCCAGAAAATGTCAGAGGTAGATTGACTTTTAAAAACAAATATGCAAAGTAATGGTGAAAATTCGAAGCTGTCTGGAATTGAGGTTGTCTCCATTTTTATTGTTTCTATCCTTATGGTGCCTGTAATTTTTATTATCTGTTCCCAAGCTTCCGAGACCAAATATTAATTAGCAGTTTAAACTTGGGCAGAGCCAGATTCAACCTTCACCACCTGTTTGGATGGAGCACAGCTGTGAGGGACCTCCAGCATGATGGGAGCCTTGGGGCCCTCTCAGCCCTAAGCCTTATCACAAATGGAAATGCTGAGGGGGGAAAAAAAACTTACTTGTACCATGAGGGTTCCCAGTCTCTGTCTCTGTGCTCGTGCCCTGTCAGGTGAGTGCTGGCATCCAGGTCCAGCAGGAACACTGCTGTCCATCCCATCTAAATGTCTAACCCTATACCTTCGGGTGTCTGAAATACCTTAAACCATGCAAGGCTGTTCATTTATGTATTTTTATTTCTGTGTTTATATGAACTCATGCATTTCCTGTTGATGGTGAATGCTTAACTAGTGTGCTTTGATCCCAGGTTTTTGTTGTTTTCTTTTTTCTTCAGGCAGCTGTTTGCAGCTGCCTCTGTGAGGCAGAATTGCTGGGCACGATGTTATCCATTCCTGCTAAAGATTGCTAGCTTCCTCTTAATTTGGACTCATATAAAGTCAGGTTCAGTCTAAAAGTATTTACAGTTTTTATTCCTTCATCTTTGGCCCATTTCCATCATCTTTCTGTGAGAAAGAAAGCAGTTTTCCATAGTCCTTCCAAATTTGTGAGTATTTGCTCAGTTTGTGCTGCTGTTACTCATAAAGTATAGCAACATTTGTTGTTCCTGTTAACAATTTTGCAGATTAAAGTTGGCCATTTATTGCTGCTAAATAGTTCCCTCAAATGTGCAGGCTGTTATCATCTGAGTTTCTGGAGCTGGAATTATTGCAAAGATGCTGCCAATCTGGAGGCTTTGAGTTCACTTCTGTTAACATAATTAATGACTGTTTTAATTTATCTTCAGAACACCCACCAGAATGAGTGTTTTAAATATTCTGATCTTTTTACATTCTGCAAGACTTACTTCAGTTGTCAGAATAAGCGCTGCTTTTTCTTTCTTGGTAAGCTGCTGTAATGAAGGAGACAGCTGGCAGGGAGATTTCTAGCAAAATTGAAAAAGGGTGAATCCTTAAGAGATCACTCAGAACATTTGCTAGGGACCTAAAAAAAAAAAAAAAAATAGTGTTTTAAGTTGACTTACATTATTTGCTCTTTAGACTAACAAAAAATCCAACAATCCCCACCAACTTTGTACAGTCCAATAACCTTGATTCTGCATCGTCCCTCTGCTCTTCTGTTTGGACTTGACTTGTTTTGCAAATAACAAAATTATGTTCCAAATGGCTTTTAGAAATCTGTTTGTAGTTTCTCTTAAGGCTGTAAATTTCTTTAATTTTATTTATTGTAGGAAAGCATTAACATCCATATGATGCATATTTTTTTGCTGTTTTATTGGTGGTTTGACAATAATGAAGAAACAGATTTCTTTTTTTTCTTTTCCCATACAAAGGATTGGTAGTAAGTATAGGATTTTGTGTTCTGTCCGCCTTCCAAATCATTTTTTCATAAAAGAAGATTTTTTTGAAAGAACAAAATAGAAGGAAGAATCCTGAAATATGTGACTTTCTAGGAGCAATATGGATTACACTAACTTATAGACAACATTTAGCCTTTAGGCAGAGGAAGTGAAAGAAACTTTCTCAGATAAAGGTGCCGTTGACTCCGTAGTGGTGGGGTTGCTGCAAGGAAGTCCTGTGATGTTTCCCTGAATCCCTCTGAACGTGCTGTGGCCAGATGGAGATGATTTGATCTTGGTGGCAGAGAACACTTCATGTGCGTAGCGTGGCTTGGAAGGAATAAGCAGAGAAGACTTGCCCATGAAGTTCAACAAAGACAGGTGTAGGGTCCTACAGCTGGGGAGGAATACCTACAGGCACGTTAGGGGCTGACTTGTTTTGAAGGACCTTGGTGTCCTGGTGGAGAGCAGGTTGGCCATAAGCCCGCGGTGTGCCCTTGTGACCAATAAGGCCAGTGGTAGCCTGGGATGCATTATAAAGAGCATAGCCAGCAGGTCAAGGGAGGTTCTCCTCTACTACTCTGCCCTGGTGAAGCCACACAGGATCATAGCATCACATCTGGAGTATGATTTCCAGTTCTAGGCTTCCCAGTTCAATAAAGATAGGGAACTTGTTCATTTTTCAGACCCGTTGCATCCAGTTTGGCTCCATCCAGAGAGCCTTTGGCAGAGCGCACCTTCAGGCAACCAGAGGCTTGAAGGAGCCATCAGCAAAGGGCAGCTTGGTATCAGGTTCTGAGATACTGACACGACTGGCACCTGCCTCGAGATTTCTCTCTGTGTGAAATTCCAGTGCCAAAATGAATTTTGTGTATCTTTTGTCGATTCTGAATTTTCTTGTTTAAAAAAAAAAACAACCACATTGGCCACTGTCATCTCACCCTTCTGAGATTTTACTTCTGTTCCTCCTTCTTTACCTGGTGTAGTTTCAGAGATTAGTTTTGTTTCCTTTGAAAGTATGCTCATTCAATATTTCTTTTTCAATATCATATTTGGGAGCCAACACTTCTCCATTTCTTCCTGTTCCAAATGAGCTTCTGTCGATTTTGTTTTTGGAAGTTAACTTGGGATGCCACACTAGGAGCAGAGCATCCATGGGCCACATCATTTGTTTTTGAGAACCGTCTGGTTGGTGTCATTTGTCTGAAGTGGGGAATATCATCTTGTGGTTCAAATCAGTCCAAATCTGTTGAACTGCTTAAGTCATGCAAGGCAATCAATCTGGGGAGGAAGGATGTGTGGCTGAGAGATCAAGAGTGCCCAAATGCTGGGGCACTTGCTGCCACTGCTTTATCTCTGGGTATCCTAAGAGGAGCCAAAAGGATCTGTCTTTTTTATTTTTCCTTTCCTTTTTCTTTTTTCTTTTTGCTGAGCACACTGAATTTGTCTGTGGTTAGAGATCTGGAATAGATAGAATTTTTCTTACTGCAAAACAGAAGAAATGAAAAATAAAACAATCTGTCATGCCAAGTAGTGAAAGAGTGAAACAGGAGTGAACGGGGGGGGATGGAAATTAGTTCCCTTTCACTTGTGAAGAGCTTTGTTGATTTAAATATGCTTGTTGTGTAGTTTTGATTTTAAAAAATAATAATAATGCAAGGATAAAAACGATGGTTTGTTTGAGGTCCTGAAAAATGTAAATTCATTCTTTGGATGGTGCATAAAGTTAGCAGGAGCTGCAGTCTCACCGAGTAGTTACAGCTGTGGGAGTGCCATGCACAAGCTACATACAAAATAACTGTACATTAAAAATCTGCTTCTGCAATTAACACTTTGGATAAAGAATTCTGTGTCTCAGAGTTTGAAAACAGTCTCTTGTAATCCAAAATAGCTCTTACTCTAGCAAGCACAGTCCTATTGATGCCATGCTCACAATATAGAGGTAATTTACAGATATGATTAATTATGATTTCTGTTAGCACTCAACTTCAAAATCCTCAGCCTTAACAAGGAACTTTTGTGCAGATCTTGTAAAGAAACCAAGCCTGCTCTGCTTAAAATAAAATGGTGTTTGCCTGCTTAACTTGGTCTGCAGAGATACATCCTGAGTATTTATATCTGCTTGTAAAAATTGAGTTTGCTCCAAAAATATTTGCTTTTCTTTAGGGAAAAATTAGTCTTCCTTTTGATGTATTGACTTGTTTACATCTATTACCACATAGCTAGGAGTTCTCCAATCATTCAGTGCCTTAAGTGTGATGCAAAAACAAAGGTCAGTGGCAAACGCTGGTGAAGCTGTTAACATACCTTCGTAGTTAATTTAGAAGTTAAAGTGAATCAAAATGTCATTTTAAGAATTGAGGGTAAGTTCTGAAGGAAAATCAGAGTTTGGTGGGAATTTTGTACATAGAATGAATATGTTTTAGCCTGCTGTGCTTTTTATAATGAGCAACTGGATTGATCCATTCCTTTTTTTCTTCCTGTGCCACATCTCGGTCATTTTAAATCTTGAGTGAAGATCAGTAGGCTGGATTTCATATCTGTTACAACTTTGTTAGCATTTAATTTTTAGCCTTCATTTCAAGTGGAAAATTTCTGCATATTTCTTTGTTGTACAGTGTTGCAGTGTAATTTGAAACACATGTAGAGTTCTGGCACTTAATCTAGAGATGACTAGTTTAACTTCTTTGCTGTCAATCACAATGGGTTTTTTTTTTTTTAAATGAGGCAATAGTGAGGATGTTCTCTAAACTGTTCTCAAGCTGGTCAGTTTCTACACTGCATTCAAGACAGGAAAATAACTGAGAATTGATTTTGAATGGATGACAGGACCACTGAGCGTTAAAAGTTGTAACAGGTGATTTTTCCCATCTGCTTGCTTTGTGATTGGAGTATGCAGATATTTCTTGAAAAGCCCAAAACTAAGGGCTTGTTTGATCTGTCTTGACTCTTTGGTTTTGAACACTGAACTCATTCTGCTTCTTTGAACAGAACACAGTTTCTCATTAAGCTCAGTAGTCAGAATCAAAAGTCTAAGAGCAAGGGGAGCTTGTCTTGCTCTGGGGGCACTGAGAGCACTGCACATGTTCTTACAGGAGTTCTCCTGGCTCTCAAAGCGTATGGTCTGAGTTTCCCAGTGTCTCTTGATGAATGGCCTCATGCTCTGTTTTCTGAACTCAACAGGAAGGTTTCTGTTGGCTTCGAGGTACTTGGAGTCAGATACTTAATGAATGAGAATTGGCAGGTAAAAAGTGATTATTGTTTTACTGACACCATTCCTTTTACATACAGCCTTTAAAAGTAAATTGTTTGTTATACCATGAATAATTGAACAAAAGCTTATGAGTAATGGTGTTAGACATCTATGGGTACTTTTTTTTTTTTTTTTTTTTTGAATAATGAATAGGGTCAGATGTGCTGTTTTTCAAGAGAGGCTGGAACAAGGAAATAGACCTATGTGTACACTATATATTCGATGTGGAAGCTACCTTACATTGGTTTAGCATACTGCAGATTTTTGCAGTAAGGTTCTGTAATGATGCAAATTCAATATATGGGAGGTAGATCAGCACCAATTTTTCTCCACCCAAATGGAAATGGAGGAAAGGAGCACAGCCTATGGTAAGTCTGAAATCTTACTGTTTAAGAAATCAGCTTTCTGGCAAAAATGTCTATGAACATTTCAAACGACACCCTGTAGTATATGGTGTTTTGCATGGAGCTCTTCTGTCAAGGTCATTAGCCATTGAATATATTAGAGGTGGACTGCTTATGAAACAGAGTTTTACTTCCTGCCCGCCCACCTGTGGGTATAGTGTGGGTTCTGTAACTGTAAAATGTCTCGGGAGGGTTATAAAAGCAGAGAATATGGAAAATATATAAAGAAACAAAGAAGGAAGCATACATACACTGTGTTGTTTCTTATATTTAAAGTTGGCTGTAGTTGTATATGTACCACTAAACTAACCTCAAAAGCTGGCCATGACAGCAGAATGTCCATGGTAATTGTTTTTGTTGGCGTGTGGCTTCAATATTAACTCATCGATCTAACACGAGTCTCTGTGCTCAGAATACTGGTCTGGTAATGTTTTTTTACTTTTTTTCATGCAATCATGGAAAAAATATGTTTCTGCTCGAAGCAGTTGTCAAACAAGCTTCTTTCATCGACAATCAGACACAGGGCAGCTGAGTAAGGCTGTTTAGTCTAGAATAAATACTCGAGAGATTACAAGGTCGCTGTAGGAAATGTAATTATACCATTTATTCCAGAATAGTCTTTTTGTAGTGTGGGCTTGCAGAACACTAAACCATGCTGTTTATTAAAATACGTGTAATATATAAAAAAATAATAAATCAGAGCCTTAACATATGGAACGAAGAACTAACTGTCTGGCAAACTGTACTACGGTAACCTAGTAAATATTTAAAATTGCTTCAAAAATCAGGATGGTAGCATTGCTTTTACTGCTGCTAATTGGTAGGAGACAAACCCTGAACCCTCTCTGCAGGTGTAGAGGCAATAGTGCTAAGAAGGCAGCTGAAACACCATCAGGCAAAACTGTCTGATGATGGATTGTGACGTGACAGAAGGCATCCTGCAGATGTGTGGGCCAAATGTACTGTTTTATGCACTCTTTTGTGTTTCACCAAATCAAAGCATTTTTACTACCAGCTACTCTTACATACCTGATGGTCTGTGATCTGTACTAGCTCTTATGTGAAAGCCCTCTGCTGCTTTCATCCTTCCCTTCACCCCTACATTGTTATCCCTTTCTATATGTGGTTCACCAGTGACTTCATGTCCGCAGACTTCACTCTTTACTTGTTCTCCATCTGTTTAGAAAAATATATTTTTTGTGGAATTATTTTTAGCTTTTTCACTGCATCCCTGAAACTGTTGTAGGTTTGAGGTCAGTATTTTTTGTGCTCAGTGCTTATCTACACTTCGTTTCTCCTTCCTTGTTTTTCCTGCCCTCCATTGTGTTGCCTTTTTGAGTCCTTCCTCTGACTCCTAAGCCAGATGGATTGAGGACTGCAAGTTACCACAAGAAAAATAATATGTTTTGCATGGGCAAGCCTGATCTTTCCTGCAACAGGAGAGCCTCAGTGCCTTCAGCTTTTGTAGCTCTTTCCAGGACAGAACCACAAAATGCTTTCTTGAAGACCAGTGATAAACTGCAAAAGGAATGCCTTAGTGATAAAGGAGCAAGAAGAGCAAAGTCATTTGGATGATGGATGGAGAGTATGGGAGGGCAAGGCTCGATAGCTTGCTGAAGAATGAGGGAAGAACCACCCTGCTTGATCAGCATCTGAGAATCACTCTTGCTTTGCACTCTGACAGAGGGATGTCATGACAAGGAGTTGTTCTGGGGGATCCTCAGCAAACACTGCTATGGCTTGCTGAATGGCCTGTTTGAATAGACTAATCTTCTAAATGAATTATTTAGTCTCAGATGCAGTTGGAGCACAAAGGTGAGGAGCATCCTGTTTTGAATTTGCCCTCTAAGGTATTTATAAAAATCCGTTGAGTATTAAAAATGCAAGAAAGATGCCTGAAAAGCAGAGAGTGAGTCTTCCTAGACCCTTCAATGCTGCTATTTCAAGAAGGATGGGTAGTATATAATGATAATTACTAAGGCTAAGGGAGGCAGAAAAACAGACCCCCAGAAAGGAAAATAAAGCCAGAAATAATGCATTTTTTTGACTCTAATGCTGATGAACATAGTTGTAATGTGATATTTCAAATGAAAATATTTGCTTGAATATCAAATGGCTAAAAAAATGATTAATTACAAGTTTCCTGAAATGGCAGAGAGAAACACAAGGGTGATGCGTTAAGATTCAAGCAGCATTTCAAGCTGTTGCTCATGATTCTTCTTTAATCTCGCTACAGATAGCTTTGTTCCAGCATAATTCTTCACAAGAGGTGTCAACAATGTTTAAAATTTATCTGAAGGGGGCAAAGAAGTTGGAGTGAAGAGTCTCTTCCCAGAGGAGGATACCACTAGCCAAAGTCAGTAATCTCATTCATTAAATTGATTCTGTGCATATAACTGATTTCACACCCAATATTCTTCATTTTTTTCTGGTTTCCTTTGAAGAAAAATTAAATGCAGGTCTTACAGACTGGGGAGTCTTAGTTTGTATCTCCCTCCATTGCAGCAGTTTTTGCATCACTGATTTCAGTTAGTGCAACAGCAGAAATTTCAAGGGTAAACAGACCCCAAGCTGCTGCATGAAAAGAGGTGTTGGAGCTTGGGGGTGACCCTAAAAGTGCATCTGCTGACAAAAAGGCTGCATGGTGAATTTAGAACTTATTGGACACCCCATATATGTCCTGCCTGCTGATGAACAGCTTCAGTCAGAGCTTGCAAGCACCCACGGGAGCAAACTGTTGGAAGTCAAGCTGTATGAGTCGTGATTCTTACAGCACTTCTTAAAAAGAAAGAAGAGGAAAACTGAAGCTCTTTGGATCTTTGGAATTGGAAGCTGTCCAAGGACAGGTAAAACGTTATTAGCTCAGATGTATTTTGTATCTGGAGATTTGTATGTTGGGGCAAGGGGCAGAAGAGGAACCCAAAGCTTTGAAAAACCAGCAGCCAGCCAAAAAGCTCACAGCTGTTCTTAGCTTCGTGTTTCAGATACCTTTGATTCATTGTGGACACTGAGGACATGAGGTGCTTTGAATTCAGAATCTCTTAAATGTCAGTGTTTGCAGCACTGGGGATAGCAGCATATGGGGATATAATCAGTGGGAACTCAAAATTTTAGTCATTTATAGACATCTACTGCTTTTATTCCAAATCACAGAATCTGACCAAATCAGCCTCTGTGTTCCATGAATGAAATGTTACTCAGTCACCTGACACCCACTTGTATGCTGTGTTACCCAGAAATCTCACTGGCGATGCTGAAGTCGGCTCATGGTTTGGTTGCAGTGATTTGCCTTGACCAGTAGACCCCATAACATGGCCAGGGAGGGTTTGCCTTGAGCACTGAGCATACAGCAATCTTCTGAAGACTGGTGGTACTTAACAAGCACTTCTGTAGCTGTATGTTAACTCAGCATTTTTGAAAATGAGCCTTTTCTTTTTCTCTCTAGGGTTAGGGTCATGCTCTGTGGCTTTTTGTGTGTGTGTGTGTGTGTGTGTGTGTGTGTGGCTGCTTACAGTGGGTTGAGGAAAGTACCTGCAATTAAGTTGGTTGGCTGGAGTTTATATATACACATTTAGGGGCTGATTTTCATCATTTTGTTTTTTGAAGCATTGGTCATAGTAAGTTGAGATCTGTTCTAGGTAAACAAACCGTGCAGTGTCAGGCTTCCAGAAGGAGCTGAGTTGTTCACTTCTCATTCTTCAAAACCGAGGCGTTCAAGTTAGGCCATGTTTCTAATAATGAAACAGCGGTTTGAACATAATCATCCTTCACAGATGAACTATTGCTCAGGCATGAAGGTAACACCACCGTATTTTCATTTCTTAACCTAACTGGTATTAAATGTAAAAACATAAATCCTTTCCAGTGAGAGAGGAGAAGGGGAGATGGTTTTCATTTGGCATAATTTCCTGTGAGACGTAGTTCTAAACAAGGCCCATATTTACACAAGACAATACAGTTTTACATGTACTAGTGTATCCAGCACATTTTAAAATTGTTTAGCCAGTCCCAGGTATTTAATACTTTCACAATAAATGTGTTTAATAAAAGTAGATGAAGTTTGAAATAATTTTTGAATAATTTTACAGTAGAAACACCAGTTAAATCAACTCCATTGCAGTAATAAATGTCACAAAAACAATTAATTATACATGCTTGCCACTGCAAAATCAATTGTGTAACTGTTCTTTTAAAACTGACTTTTACATTACTAAATCCTAAACACTACACTTCTGTAACTTGTCAGAATCAGGTTTTGGTTAATAGATATTTTCAGTGATGTAATGGGAACTTCTGGCATGGAGTCAGAGTATAATGGACTGTGATTAATGTTTTAATAAGCACTTTTCTTCTACTTATGATGCAGCAGTGAAATTGTTTCCTGCTTAGATTGATAGAACAGCAGGTGTGCGTACTTGTTTTTTCTTTAAGAATGAGTTTTTCAGTTCCTCTTCTTGAAAATATTTAATGTTTTTCCTCGAGTAAAACTCTACTCATTTGGGTTTTTCAGTTTGTTTGTTTTAAATCCAGCTCATATTTGTCATTTGGATGTGGAGGGTGCCTTGGAAACGTTTTCGGTGCTTTGAATGATTGCTTTACAAAAGAGGAACCTCACTTGTTTTAAATAGTTTTGATATATTGATATTCTCTTTACTGAAAGAATTTGTTTAGAAATAGTGTTGGAGTAATTCAAAAGTGTGTGAGCACCAAGTATGGTGTTGAAAATATTAGCAGGTTAGATTCATTATTGAAGCTGACATAATGTGCATGCTACATGCTTGGTTACTTTTGCATTGGAAGGGATTGTGTTTTTGTATCTTAAATATTTCTGTTTAAAAAAAAGTCCATTTTAGACATTCTTTGTAGTGACCCATCTCTACAGATTTGTCAGTGCAGCTTTTTTGCTAGGAATTCAGAGTCCTGATGGAACAGCAGTGCTTCCTCGAAGCTTTAAATGCCTTCCAGATACCAGGCGGTGGTTGGTGTCTGGCTGTTAGTCCTGTGCGTAGCATGGAGCACAAGGATTGCCTTCTGTTGGGTTTGAAGTAGTCTGTCTTCCCTTCTCCTCTACCTTGCAGTTAGTTGCTGACAATATGCAGCTATTTGAGAGGCATAGAACAGCTAACTGGGATTTGTCAGCTACCAAGGGCAGCCAGGTCAGACTGCGATTGGTGACAGCCCTGAATAGCTTCTGTCCTAAATTACAGCATGGCTGTGGCTATTGGCAGCACATTATGGTGTCAGATAGGCAGGGAGAGATGGCTAATCTCTTGCTCCTTGCCTGCTGATACCTCTTCAGCTTCCCAAGTGCAGATATTGGCAAGGTAGCTCTGGGGCCATGCTGCAGAGAGCTGTGCTAAGGACGTGCTAGGAAGAAGGGGCGGTGACTTTTCATTCATAGAATCATAGAATGGCCCCAGTTGGAAGGGACCTCAAGGATCATGAAGCTCCAACCCCCCTGCTACAAGCAGGGCTGCCAACCTCCATATCTAATACTAGACCAGGCTGCTCAGGGCCCCATCCAGCCTGGCCTTGAACACCTCCAGGGACTTCTCCAGAGGGGCAGGGTGTTCCTCCTGGGTAGGGGGCTGGGAAATG
>JAOWBP010002559.1:48646411-48665497 GCA_028571105.1 Tragopan temminckii | reverse complement strand
AGGATCATGAAGCTCCAACCCCCCTGCTAAAAGCAGGGCTGCCAACCTCCATATCTAATACTAGACCAGGCTGCTCAGAGCCCCATCCAACCTGGCCTTGAACACCTCCAGGGACTTCTCCAGAGGGGCAGGGTGTCCCTCCTGGGTAGGGGGCTGGGAAATGCTCATAGCAGGGAGAGATGTTGGCTGGTAACAAGGCATGTACCTGTGCTGAGGAGTCAGGAGAAGGAGTCCTCCTTGTCCTGGAGATCTGATTCTAAAGCTGCCCAGACATGGATCTGGGTACCCTGCTCTGGGTGGTGCTGCTAGAGCAGGAGTTAGGCCAGATGGACTCAGAAGTCTTCCAGTGTAAACCATTTGGTGAGAAATGGTGTAAAGAGACAGTCCTATGTCTTGGGTATTGGTGGCTTTCGCCCGTTAGGCATGACTTCAGGCACCTCTGCTTTCTCGTTTCAGCATGATAGGTGAGCCTTTCTGGAAGGGCAGAAGAGGTGCTGTGGTCCTGGCTCCAAAACAGTGACTCTTTTTTCTGCTGTCTATTGACATTAGTTGGGATTCAAAATAAGAGATAGTTTATCCATCTTTTCATTCCCCACTCCACTCTTGGAAATCTTATTGATCTCTTTATTATTAGGAGTGTCAATCTACACTCTATCTATTTTTCTGTCAGCTTTGGAAAAAATGTGGATTTTAGCATATTCATGTTTTTAGTATTTACTGAGAATATCCCAGAGAGCCTCTCTGTACGTTGGTTTTACTCCAGCTTTGCACGCTGGGGTAGCATCTGTCTTGAATAAAGTATTTGCATTTCCTCTTTTTGCTACCACTGCATTTTAGTTCTCCCTTTAAAAAAAGATTCAGAGGTGACTGCTGGCTGCTATCTTTATTTCCTGATACTCTTCCAGAAGCCATGAGGAAATGCTCATGAATAAGGCCAAAATAAATCTACACTTCTTCTCCCCTTCCTGTCATTAGAAGCTTCCCTCTCTCCTCCTCCTCTTTTCACATTTAGGCCTTGATCGATTGGGCAGACTTCATTGTTCTGTGGTCATTGATTCTGTTAATTGTCAAAAATTATTCCAAAAATGAGAGAGCAGAGCTGCGCTCTGAGGCCATCTCAAAACTTGGAAGCGGAAAGGCTCTGCTGTTCCAGGCTCTCCAGTGCACAGTTAATTTTGGAATGAAAAGCCCTACAGATACCGAGTCTGTGAACAATCTGAAACAAGGAAAGAAAATTTTGCCATTATTTTTTCTTATTCCATGTTGTAGGTACATTCTGCTTTTTTTTTTTCTTCTTTTTTTTTTCCTCACCAGAAGAGAAGCAAACCCAGTAAGTATTGTGGAGAAGGTGTAAGTGAAATACAAGAGTTTGCTTTCAGGTCTGCTGTGAATGAGAGGGTACACTGCCTAGAGGAGTCCAGGCTGTAGGAGCTGCCTTGATCTTTTGGCTTTTGAGTGAAGTAGTCATCAAAATGACTCCTTTACAAAATGTCTGTTCATTGGGGTAAGAGTTTGGCCAGGTTACTGGGAATGGGGTTTTCCTGGGAGCTGTTGCTGCTGGCTGACCTTCCCACATTTCAAAGCAGAAATGTTGAAAAACAGACTGGAGCTATCTGCTCAGATCAGCTGCCCACCCGTGCTGTGGTGGCAAGTTTTGGAGGCTGAGACTTTTTAGGTCAGAATCTGCCCCTCTTAAGAAAATCAATAACTTTTAATACTATTTTTATCCCCTTAGAAAAATAATTTGTGAATGAGGCTCAATTTTCGGAGACGTAGGTACTATTTCGTACTTTCCTCGTGCACGTGTGCACTTCTTGTGTCAGTGGGAATGGTGGTGGAGCGCTGCAGTTTATTTCAGGTGTCAGACTGTGCCCAGCAGCCCTGCTCAGGCGTGGCAGTGACACCAGAGGCTCTGCACCAGGCCTCAGGAGAGCTGATTTCACCACTGTGTTGCTCTTTGTAAGCTTGAGAAGGTTACCAAGGTCAAATCTTCACTAATATCTAGGGTAGTTGCATGCCCGAGCTCCTTACAGGCTGTCCTTTGACTTTCCCACTGATGTTTTGGCTCATTATCTCCAAAATTGGAAAACTTGCTTTGGAATATCGGTGTTAGGCACAGGGAAGTGCTAATTACAGTAGAGGAGACCGCATAAGCTGGAATGACTGAGTGAAGGTGGTAACACAGGCTACTGGTATTTTCAAAGAGTAGTGCATACTGTATTTGGACTGCTTTGAAGGATGGTTAGTTGCAACAAACCCCAGAATTTTGTTGATTCATGACTTATATTTTGTTTTTATTCAGCATTTTTTGCCCTTTCTGAGGGCTCCAGCAGCTGAAACAGCACAGCCTTGCCACACAGCAGTTTCAGCTGAGTCTGGTGTTTGAAATGGCAACACTGCTAAATGTTTGTGACTTGGTTTTAGAAGAGCATTTTTGCTGCCAATTTCCTTAAGAAAGCAAAAACAATATGTAAAGCAAGAAATACAAATAAAGGAGAGGTTCTAAAATACTTTTGATGTTTAAAAAAACCACAGCAGAACAAAGCAAAAAAACCCCCAAACCCAACATGCTAAACAAAAATGGTTCAGAAGACGTGCTAAATTTAGCAAACTTTTTTGGAGTAATAAGAAAAATAGTAATTTGGAGTAATAGGAAAATAGCATCTAAATAAACACGTACTCCTGAATTCCCATCACTTTCTTTCATTTCCACTTTCTTACAGTGCACATCTAAATTCACTGATCGCCTTTTCTGTTAATGAGTTGTTGCCAAAAGTTTTGTTTTTCCTCTGGTCCAAGGTTTGGATGCTACCAGTGGAGCAGCTGCCACGTGGTAGGGGGAGCAGAGGGACAAGGAGAGCTCCCCAAAAGGCTCCACTTCCTGGCAAAGTGCTGACAAAACTGCAGTGACACTGTTGATTTCCCACAAGAAGAGAGTTGACCTCAGGGCATCAAGAATAACTGCCTTGGAAGCGTGCTCTGTGCACCGAGAAAAGCTATAATTCCTGCTGGTATTACTTTATATATAGAAGTGTGTGTAGGTGCATGTATGTATGTGTGTATATCATTTTACATATCCAAAATAATATTGCCATTACTGCTGTTGCATTATTAGGTGTTTCTGTAGGCATGTCAATGCATTAAGTGTTTTAGCAGCCACAGATTAAGATAGGTGTCTTGCCCCAGAATAGAGAAGCTAACGCTTACTGTAGAACTTCATACAGAAGAACAGTTCGAGCACCAAATAGACAAAGGTTACATTTTCTGGGGCAGCTAATTGAATGAGGAGTCTGTCTTACTGGTTTTAATGAACTTGAGACTTTGGCTTGATTTGAAAAACATACTAGCTAAGGGTAAATAGACCAGAGTATGAAAGGTGTTGGAGACGTGGTGTTAGGATAAAGGGATGTGTTGGTGCATGGGGCTGAGCATGCTGTTTGGGAAGGTGCTTGCGGAAGCAGCAAAGGCAGAGATAGACGGGCTGTGCTGGGAGAGAGATCAGATCTGTTCCTGTCACAGATTCCTGTATAGCTTTTGTTAAATCAGGTAGGCCAACATCTTCAAAGGCAACTGAGCACCAAATACCTTCGGATTTTGGCTTCAGACCTTATGTAAATCTCTCCCTTTACCTTCCCGTGCTTGGCACTATTTTGTATATGTACCCACCTCCTAGGCTGCGGGAATAACTAGAGCTCAGGTTTTGTAAGTTGGCCACTGTTATCTCTGTTGTTTCCAGTATTAATTCATTCACGTACAGCTGTGTCTCGTGTGCCCTATGTTTGTTACTCCTAGCTTCATGACCTTTGCTATTAACGTGTCTCTGGTTGGAAGAAGTCAGTGTTAAGAAGTGCTATGGACTAGTCTGAAAAATTCATCTATTTTCTCAGCGCCCTCAGATTTTGTGACAGCTGCACATTTTACAAGCAGTGATTTTTATATTTTCTTTCAAATAGTAGATGAAAGCTGTTGAGTACCACTGAGATAAAACGAGATCCCTGCAGGGAAAATACCTCATCAGATGATGAATTCCCATTCACACTTATTTTTTGTGATCTATTGGTGTAAGCTGCGCTTAAATCTATTTTGGTGTAGCACCTATGAAATAATTTTGAATGTACTACTTTAAAGAAAAGCTGACGTGATTTTGTTAGAAACCTAAAGGTGAGCTTGATCTTTCCTTTTTGTTGAGGTGAGTCACTGAGAGGTGTGTTAGATCTTGGGGGAAAGAAATTGGAGAGCTGTGTTGGCTAAGCAAACACGTAGGTCAGTGTGGGACATATTGAGGAGCAGTGCATTAAATGGAGTCGGAGCTTTTACACTCTGGTGGAATCAAAGGACAATAACTCTAATATGAAAAGAAGATGACTCACAGCATTTCTATTGAAATTTTAGTATATCTTTTTTTTTTTTTCCCTTGAGGAAAACACCATAGAGTGGTTATTAGTATTTTTTTTAAGTGAGCAATTTGCATAGAAACAGATTTAATCCCTCTGAAGAGTTACAGAGAAATTGTCTAGAACTGCAGTCATGGTAAAGTGTGGGGGCTGTGTTTGAGACAGCTTCCAGAGCAGCTTGGAGCACAGGCATGGCCAGAGTGTGTTGGAATACCAGAGGTGGTCTGGAAGAGCCAGCTCTGCTTTTGCTGTGTGTTTTCCTTCTCCATGGCTCCAGCTAGCAGAAGTGATGTAGTATGAGAAATTCTTCATCGTTAATGGGATTGAGAGCCAACATCACATTAGCCTATAGTGGATTTGTGCGCCAAACTATTACTTAAGCCTTTGAAAACCTCCTTAGCTTGTCCTGCTGATGGGAGAAATCAGTATGGTCCTGTGCTCTCTTCCCTTAAATCATGTTAGCAAGCTGTCAGATGTGATGGACTATGCTGGCTTGACCAACCAGCTGGAAATCACTACCTTCCTTCTGCTAGTAAAGTGACTGTATTCAACCCTTTTTCTCATCAAAGTGTCAGAGTGGTTTTGGTGGCCAGAATACCACTTTTTACTGCAGAATAAATCCAAGTGACCGTTTTCCTTCTGTTTTGCTCTGTGGCTTCAGAGCTGAGACGTGGGGATCCACAGAGCCCCTGACTCTGCCTCCCATTCTGCTGTGTATTCATTTATGTTTTAACTGAAAAAGTACATTAAGCACACAGTATGTGTTATTTTCCTCTGCTCTTCTGTCTATCCATTGATATACGACAAACACAGACTTTAAACTGGGGCTAATGGAAAATAAGTCTGAGCAAGAATTGCAGCGACAACAGAATGTGATGAGATCTGGCAGCTGGTCTAATAATGCCAAAGTTTGGCATGATCTGTAATCTAATGACATTGCATTGTATGATGTTGCATAAAGCACTAATATTTTTGTGTAGTCTTAAAAACAAACAAACTTGGTTGTAACATCCAGCGTGCATATTTGCATACAAACGTAAGTACACCTGTTTGTGTTAAAGCTGTAAGTCAGACAGTTTCTTTAATTTCTCCTCAGTAATGAGGTTTTATATCTCAGTGATATGAGAAATTAAGCACTCCAAGAGCACAAAGTGGGGAAATTATTTCAAATTACCTTATTTGACTACACATACAGGTGTTTATGATAATACTCGAAGGCTAAAGGACCTTCATAATGAAATGGCAAATTGCATTAATAAGTTAAAATGAGCTCAAATACAAAGATGTACTATATTTCAATATTTTAGGCGAATGTATCTTACTAATTTAGTAATCACTCACCTCTTGTCTTGCAGCTTTTTGAGTTAATGTAGCCAGGGAACTCTCCTTCAAAGCACAGTAATTTCTTTAAAACCCGTTTGATCTGTCAAGTAGGTGTAGAAGTTTGTGTCAGACCCAAAAAGATAGCAGATTCAGCTCTGACAGACTGTACAAATACAGCAGAGGTAATTGACTTAGCCAGGGGAGAAAATTCTTCCTCCCAATTATGTCAAATACCGGACAGCCTTTCAGAGGTGTAAAGAGAAACGTGCCTAAAGGACAATACTGGCATAGTCCTTTACCAGTAGTGCTTTCTATACGCTTTTTAAAAAATAATTATTATTTAAGCATTTAGGGATAAAATAATAAAATCAACCACCTCAACTGCATCTTTGTTATGCGGTTCTCAGTCCTCATATATCCACTGCCTGTCTGTGGCCCTGTGATTTTCTGCCTGAGGTGTGAAGACAAACTTTCAGGATGCTCTGTGAGGCAATGAAGTCCTAGATTTTGTATTCTGCTGGGTTTTAATTGTTGTTCTTCTCTTTGACTTCATATTGGTATGATTTAAACTTTTTCAGTGTCTACAGATTTCTGTCACATTATAAGATTTTAGTATTTGGATGGCAAAGGGCTTCTTATTTTGCTCTTTAATCCCTGGTCTGACTACAGTCTGTGTCATACCTAAAGCTTTGCAATTTTTCTGTTCCAGCAGCATGGGATTCTTTTGCAGAAATTTCCTGCCAATGAAGGAGGAGCTAGCAAGGCTGCCATGGTAGGGTTATTGTTTGAGGAATATGACTCTTTTCTCCCCACTCTGACACCTTTTCTTCCCACAATTCATTTTTTTGAGAGAGGAAACCTGAGGCAAGTTTTTCCACTGCAACTCGTGATAAGTGATACTGCCAGGAAATGATGATGACAATAAAAAGGGATTCATGTAAATGACTTTTTATTCTGTATCCTCCTTCTGTTATTGTGATGCATGGCAGATACTGGTGATAGGCAGCATTTACTCGTGCATGTTTATGCACACTTACATTTATATACAAACACACAGCACATCCAACAGGGTATCTGCAGAACTATAAAAGGGGTCTGTGTCTCTCTGATATATCATAGCTCGTGTTGTCAGATTGGGTGACCAGACTGCATTCCGTCTCTCCACTAAGTACTACAGGTGGCTGCATGCTGCTGCAGAACAAAGATAAAATTGTTGTAGGAATTAAGGTTTTCACAGGCTAGGGAGATACGTGACTGTCTACTCCGTGAGCTTTCTGTCCGCTGGACAGATTTCTTCCTGCCTGCAGGAGCCCTTTAAGTCATCAGGGCCGAAAGCGGTTGTATTACGAAAGCTGCAGGGTGATGAGTGTTCTTCAGAGATTGCTGGGAGATCTGATTATTATTACACTTTGAGGTTGTTTTGTTTGGTTATTTATTTTGGTTAGTGTTTGCTTTACAAACATGCCCAGGAACATTCAATACAAGCCCATGGTACTCGACACCGCGCAGCAATTAAAAGGTGTGTGGAGGAACATTCCGTGCTGCAAACTCTCTAGAGGTGGAGGTTGCCATCTTTAAAAGAAGGAAATAAAATAACACACATAAGTAACAAACTGCTCTGATCAGCTCCTTCTTTCTCTTGCACTTGACTCTTCTTGCTAAATGTGGCAGCGCTATCAAAACCTTACGTTCTTCTGGCTTTTCCCTGGCAGTGTAACTGTTCCAGTCCTTTCAGTGGAACTCCATTCAGTTTGTGGATTCCAACGTTTTCTCGTTCTTGCAGCTGGTTTTGCTGACTTAAAAACAAAAACGCAGATATTTTCAGATTGACACAGTATTGATCACAGTTGAATTTGGTTAAATTTGAGGTTAGTTTACACAAGTTGGTGATGAAACTTCATGTGGCGCTCTTTTGGACATCAGGCATTCATTATCTCTAAAAACATTTTTTGAGAAACTTTATACTGCCACTAAATGTACTTCTATGAAAACAAACTCCTTAGTATAAGTAATTTAGATTTGAAGTCATGGTAAATTTTTTTTCACACTTCGTGGAATATGCTTTCACTTTAGCTAAACAATGTTCTTTTTAAGGTATAAATTCAAGAATAATTTTTCTCGTTGTGGCAGCAAATGCTGTAACACTACACACATCCAATATTTATTTTCAGTAATAAACTGGCTATAATCCTAGATCTCGAATGCGGCTTTCTTGTTGCTGTCATCTCAAGTGAAGGTGAAGGGAGTCTGTTCTTCCTTTAAAAGTGATAAAAGCCAGCAGATACCTATTTACAAGTAGAGTTAATTCATGCCCCCATTAACATAGCACCCTCATTTAACCTACATCAAATTCAAAATGGGAACTAACTAAATCAATCCAGTCTATTTCCTCAGTGCGAGAGGGGGATGGGAAGGGGAAAGCAATATTTTTGTTGTGAAGGAGATCAAACACTGCAACAGGTTACTGAGAGAGTTGGTGAAGCCTTCCTCCTTGGAGATCTTTCAGAAATTGACTGCCCTGGCTGATTCTGCCCTGAAAAGGCTGATGTGCCTTGCAGCCTCGTTGCTCCTCTGCTTCTATAGCCTTTCTGTCCACCTCCTCTGCCCTCTGTGTGAAACAGTGATAACATTTCACCAAACCTCAGCGTTAAGGTATGTAAAATATCTCTCTTTATAGAAAAGAGAGTAAGAGAGTATTTCAATCGTATCAAAGACTTCTAAACCAGAATCTACCTGAAAGTGTCTGTCAGCATTACATTCTTAGTTACTTTTTGCAGAGGCCTCAGTGGTTGTCTGTGGAAGTTCACCCCCAAGTTTCTGAAGTGGTGTTGTGGATGTTAGTCACCATCAGGTGTGGCCTTGCTGGTGAGAATCAAGAGGAGTTGCACTGGGGGGAGGAATGGTGAGTGAAACAGCTGAGTCAACCTGAGGTTTCAGAGAGATAGCACGGTTTTAAATTGGCTTTTTGTTCATATACCACAATCAGTTTCATACTTTCCCTACTGGGTTTGAATGTTCCCAGAATCAAAAAGTGAACTTGGATTTTATCATGCAAGCGGGTAATTATACAGTTGGCTTGTGTATTGCAAAGTAAATTGTGTTTGCAGCTTTGTAGCAAAAAGCAGTGGTGTTTGTTGTGCCTTTGATCTCTGTAAAGTGCTCTGATGTGGTGAGATCACCTTGATGAAGCACTAACAGGTCTTTCTTTCAATTTTTTTTTATTTGACTTGATGTAAAAGGAAGAAGGAAAAATGGAATTGAATGCAAGCTTATTGTGATAATTAATTTCAGTCAACAATTAGTGTGTTCTTCAAAGTTGCTGTACAGGAATTGGTATTGAAATAAGATATTAGCTGATTACTTTGTTAGTTTTCACTGAAAATTAAAATTTCAACTTCTAACTATGGGGCAAATTTTGTTTTCTGAGACAAGTAATATGGAGCACTGACTTCCTTTTCAGAACTACTTCCCTTCCTTGGTGCGTTTGCCTGCATGTTTTGATTATCCTTCCAGTTACTAATTCAAAAGATGTGGGAAGGAGAGTACTCGTTCCCTGAAGGTTGCCTTAAAACAGTCCTTACTTGTGTGATACTCAATGAATGAAGTACTTCCATACACCATAAAGCTTGATCTCAAAGAAAGTCTTGAGAAGTTAAAATAATGGTAAATATTCTGTAGTCTAACTCTTGCAAGGGCTAAATAGCCTGGCCTTGATCCAGGAAGGCACTTAACAATGTGCTTAACTTTAAGCGCATTGAATACTCTTACTGGCATAAGTGAAAAATCAATGGCACTGCTCACATGCTTAAAATAAGACATGTGCTTAAGTGTCTTTCTGGATCTCAGCCAGGGCGTTCGATGTGCGAGATGTGCTGAACTCTAATTGTGGGCAAGAGCTAGTAGTGTTTCATTTTGCTTGTCTTGTGTGTTTCTGAAGAATTCATTGATATTGTCTGTGTTTATTTTAATTGGCCTCCATTTTCCATCTAAGCCCTACCAACTCCAAAGCACTGGGAGTAAAATAGATGTGCAACTTAGGGTTGTCAAACAGCTTGTCAGGGATAGTACTTAGACTGTATATATTGCTATCAGGCAGGAACTGAACTTCAGAAAAGCTGGGAAAAGATGAGGTGAAACATGATTGTTTTCTTTGGTAGCTGAGGTTTTAATATAGGAAAGAAGATGAAGAGGAGAGAATAGAAGGGACGGTGACACATCACACCTTTTCAGTTAACATAGTTGCTTCTTAGGAAACATTAAAGAATGCAGACAGATGCATTAATAATCTGCTGGCAGTGGCTGTAGCCTTGGCAGGTAGGCTTTCCTACCTACTACTGTTTTTTCTGACTTTCAGGCAGCAAATTCGAATGGGTGGCTTGATCTTTTGCCCTCCAAATGGGCAATCAGATGAGTTGTCGCAGCCAAAGTAATTTTTACTTTCTAACCAATCCTTCCTGTTTTTTCACCAGCATCTTTTACTGCTTAGATGACAATTTCCACTGCTGACAAGTGTGAATGATAAAATACACTATATTTAAACACCAAGAGCCTCTGTGTCTAGAGGTGCAAAATAACCCACTGCAGTGCTACCAAGCTCTTTCTTCATTGGCACCAGCTACTCCTGCAGAACCCGCTCCTCAAGCACTGTAAATCTGGGAAGTTACTGGTTGGCGAGTGTAAAAGCAGTGGAGCCACAGTGATTTGGAAGAAATCTTTGCTCTCGACTCTTACTTACTTACTGTCAGAGGAAATAGTGTAATTTTCCCCACGTCTTTATGTTTTTGAACACCTAGGCTTTGCCTGGTTTTCACTTTTTTTTTTTTTTCTTCTGTGTTCAGAGCTTCCTGCTCACATCTCACATTGATGTTTGCTTTCTTTTCTATCCAGGTTGCAAGAACCCACAGTAAATTCTTCTTCATTTACTGCCTTTGAGTTGTGGTTGCTGATATTTCTTCACTTGCCTTTTTAACCAGAAACTGAACGTTTTGTTTCCATATTTAGACTAGATGAGAAAGAAACTTTGAGCAGATAATAAAAAAGTGGCCAGAACAGACGAAAATGAAGCATGAACATTTTTCAAAGGGCAAATACGTAAAAATAAACTAGTTAAACTGTGGAAGATCATATGTAATTACAAAAATATCTCCTGATACTTTCCCCATTAATGAACAGCTGCCACTTTTAGGAGACCTCCTTAGCACAGAGTCTTGAGCAGTTTTAATGATTTTTGTGGGCTGTTGGTTTTTCAGCTGTGGCAGTGTGATTGCTGTCATTGGCTTCAAGTTATTTTTCACAGTAACTAACCGAGTATGTTTTTGTTGTGTTGTTGTCCTTGTGATCATTTCTGTCTCTTAAACTGTGAATTTTTCTTCTACTTGCACAAAATGTTAACAGAATTGCCTGTCACTTACAGAATTTCACCTAACTAAAAAAGATGCAATTCATAGTTCAAGTGCAGAAAGTGTACCCGGGTCCAGGAGTAGCCAACAGTCTTAAGCCTATGAGTGAATCTGTTTGCAGGTGTCTCTAATGTGACAGAGGCTTCTGCCACCTAGTGTTAATGTGAGTTCTTTCCTTGGCAAGGTATCACCAGATAATTTATCAAATACCATTATTTATGAATGATGATCCACCCACACAATTGCAAAGCACTCCTGCAAGCATCCAAAGATGCAGTTTCTTCACCAGAGGGTTTCAGAATCAATTCAATCAGTGTGCACGACTTCTTAGATATGTTTAGTGAGGATACGGTTTGCAAGGTGGGTCAGATGGCTGTACAAATAATCCATGGAGAATTTCAGTAACTTTGAATGTTGCTCATGTGCAACAGTTCTGCTAGCACTTGCCTTCCCCAGGTAAAGCTGGTGGATTCTGCCTAAATCACTGCTCTCCTGCTTTGATGTCTGTACTCCTGCTGGTTCAAAAAGTTGTATTAAACTTTCTGAAAGTAGCAGCAGGGTATAAAAATTAATTTAACAGAAATTGGGTAGACATTTAACTCATCGTCTGTTTTAGAAGAGTAAAACGAAAATCTCCCACCATCACAGTTTTTTTCCCCCTCTAGAAATTCCACTACGGCACAATAGAGACAGACAGTAAAGTCCAGAGAATTACACCCAGATTTCACAATAGAAACATTAAACTTAAAATAGAAAAAGAGGCTGAATAATGTTTTATACTCAAGCCAAAGAATAATAGCTCCTACACTGCACTGACAGAAGTTGATCAGAAAGAGGCAAGCCAAGGAGAGCGTTCCCCCTCTGATAAATGAGAACGGACAACTGACTTAGTAGACATGGGGAAGGCTGAGGTGCCTAACACGTTATTTGCCTCAGTATTCACTGGCAGTCAGGCTTCCCATGCCTCTCAGGCCCCTGAACCTGTAATCTGGGGTTGGAGGAGCAGTATCACTCCCACTCCGAGACTACTTCATGAGACTGAATCATACAGTGGTTTGGGTTGGAAGGGACCTTCAAGATCATCTAGTTCCAACTCCCTGCTATGGGCAGGGCCACCTCCCTCTAGCTCAGGTTGCTCACAGCCCCATCCAGCCTGGCCTTGAATGCCATCCACAGCCTCACTTGGGCGGCCTGTTCCAGTGCATCACCACCCTCACAGTAAAGAATTTCTTCCTAATATCTAGTCTAAATCTACCCTCTTCCAGCTTAAAGCCATTTCCCCTCATCCTGTTGCTACCTGCCCTTATAAAAAGTCCCTCCCCAGCTTTTCTGTAGGCCCCCTTCAGGTACTGGCAGGCCACTATAAGGTCGTCTTGGAGCCTTCTCCAGGCTGAAAAGCCCCAGCTCTCTCAGCTTGTCCTTGCAGGAGAGATGCTCCAGCCCTCTGATCATCTTCATGGCTCTCCTCTGGACCCACTCCAACAATTCCATGTCCTTGTGTTGGAGGCTCAAGAACTGGACACAGTACTCCAGGTGGGGTTTCATGAGAGCAGAGCAGAGGGACAGAATCACCTCCCTCGACCTGCTGGGCTCAGCGGTCTCTTTGCAGGTGGTTGTTTGAGAGCTCAGCCAAAAGGGTGCACGTGGCTTAAGCAGATGCTTGTAACTCTTGGCCCAGCCACGTTTCGCAGGATAAGCCCTCACTCCTAGCTCCTGCTCCTCCTCTTTTCTCCCTTCCACTCTTCCAGGCCTTCCTGAGGAGCTAATGTCAGCATGGCTGGGAGCTGTAACCTTGATCCATCAGTTTGAAGTGCTGACCTGATCAACTGCACCCAGAACACAAAGACACAAAGAGTCTAATGCATTTGAGCATTAGTCAGCTGCAATACCAGGCAGGCTGTCTTTTTCACCTTCTTTTGACCTGAGCAGTCTCAACTTCTTGAAGTGGTGTCATTCAACCTACAGGATTTTTGCTTTTGACATACACGTTTTTTAAATACTGCCTAGAGAAAATAACTTTGGGTTATTTTTTAGCTTGCTCTGTGCTTGTAGTTACTCATTCAAGATAATTATTAGGTTTGGCTGCTTACTTATCTGATCAGTATCGGTGGTTAGAAAAGCCTCTAGAAATTCTTGTGCATCTTGTACTGTTTTGTTTCTGAGTCATCTTAAACTGGAAGTGGCATACAATGCAAATGTGTTGTGTTCTGTTGGAATGGAGGATTCTGCATTACAGTGAAAACAGAACAGCTGACCTGGGGAGGCAGCATTTTCAAGGTTGAGATCTTACACGTTTTTTGCTTTGTTCAGATGATTTTTTTTTTCCATCAGAGGCGATTTTTGCAAATCCTGCAGCAGGGGTAAATGCATTTTCTGTGTCATTTGCAGTCCTTTGTGCTGATGGGAAGAAAGCGATGCTTTTTAATTCTTCAAGTCCATCCACAAAAGATACCAAAAACAGAGGGGAAAAGTTGCGGTATGTCCCAGCCTCTTCCTGGAGGTGGTAGTGGCTGAGTGCTCTGCTCACAGAGGGTTCCAGTTTGCTTCGTAGCTGCATAATTTGCATGGGGCTGGCTTGTTAGGAATCTCTTTCATGTCTCCTGCTCAAAAGAAACGTGGTTCATCAGTATGGATTGCTGGCCGTGCACTGGGGGATTTATGGTATGTGCTGGGATGTGAGGAAGTTGGAGAAAAAGGCAGAGAGTGAAGGAACAGCGGGGAATTTTGATCCTTAAAGAAGAATGTGTACATACAAAAAGGACTTTCAGAATAAAAGTTATGTTTGCTCTTCTTGCCTGCAGAGGAGATGCTATATTTCAGGAGCTGAACCCAGGGAAATGTCCTCCTGGTCACAGGGATGGTGAGGTGATGTCTTTTAGACTGGACTTGCTCTGTCCCGAAGAGAGAGGTCTGTGAAAACAACCCTGACTCAGGTAGCAGACTTCAAAACAATGGTTAGCATCTTCAGAGTGATAATAGTTACTTAAAGATATATTCTTTTGGTGCCCTTTGTCCTAAGCACAGCCTGCAGGAGGAAAGCACGGTTTTGAGGGCAAGGGGAAGTGAAAAATATGAAGATTGAGCCATGCCGAAACACTTCCACACTGCGTTAAAGCAGGTGACTTTGCAGTTATGGATGCGATGGCTTATCGGTGCTTTTAGCCCTTAAATGGGAAAATATGAAATTATAGCTGAGAAAAGTCCCTACATTCAATGACATTCTTCCCAGGGTCAAGTATGAGCGGAGCCTGAGTTAGTCATAGACTAAATGTAGCTGCAGTTCAGCAGTCCCAGGGTGAAATCCATACCAGCCATGCAGAGCGAGCGCTTTGGTGGATTCCAGCTGGGGCTGCAGTGTCCTTGTTACGCGGCGAGGTTGCTCAAGGGTGTCAAACTGCTTACTTGCAGTTGTTGGAGGAGTTTCTGCACTGGCTGATTGATTTACTGGATCTGGAAGTTCAGACCTGGAAACCTGAGCGAGGGAGAATGCCTGGGTGGTGGTGGAGGGGCCGGGCGTTGAGAGGACAGACAGCTGGCAAATGACCTCGGGGGGATGACAGATGGGGGACCAGGTGCCCCTCGGAGCCCTCCTCACCACTCCACTTGTGAGGGCACGGCCTGCGGAAGTGGCTCGCGCTGAGGGAAGGCTTCCTGTGAGCAAGATAAACCCTTCTAGAAATAAACATTAACCATTTGTTCCCGGTTAGGTATGCAGGGGTGATGAAGCCAGGCGACTGCTTGGGAAAGGATTTAAGCAGAAATCGGTTCAGTTGGAAGGAAAAACGAATCATCCAAATGGTTGGGTGTGTTTTGGGGATGGCGTTTGGATGCTGGAAGCAAGTGTGGTGCCAGGGTGTGCATTGAGCAACGAGGAGCAAAGTGTTTGCACAGCATCGTCAGTGCAGGTTTGTGACCAATGTCTGTGGAGCCATTATGAATGACTGAGAGTGGTATAGAGAGGGATGGTGGGTGTAAGGAAGCCCCCGAGCCATTAAAGAATCATAGAATCATGGAATGGCCTGGGTTGAAATGGGCCACAATGATCATCTATTTTCAACCCCCCTGCTTTGTGCAGGGTTGCCAGCCACCAGACCGGGCTGCCCAGAGAAGTCAGCGTGTCACTTCCAAACAAAAAGAAACTGGGAAGCCTTTAGTTTTCCTCCATGCAGAGGCTTAACGTGTTTGCAGGTTCTGCTTTCCATTTCCCATTTCTATTTTAAAACATTGTGTGCTTACGTGAAGAGAACATCAGAATAATCACTGCCTTGGATTTGCCCTGTAACAGCACAGAAAGCTGTAAGCCATGCCGACTTAATCGCGCTGGGAGTATGGTCCTTTCTCTCAGTTTGATAGATGATGACTGTGAGCTACTCTGCCTGCTTCAGGCTTTTTGGTTGTTTGTTTTTAATTTAGAAGAAAAAACAAACAGCAGTGTGACCTTTATCAGTGCTTTAGCTTTTGAAAGTACTTTCAAGATTTCCTGCATAGGCTCGGATGCCCAAGTTTACCACAAAGATAGGAATGTGCTAGCTTGCGCTGCTATTTACATTTTCTAGGGGTAAAACAGTGTTATACCTTGTCTGAAGTGAGGCTGTCTAGTCACATATTAAAAGAACCTGATTAAATGTGGCATTTGGTTATTATCAGAGTAATTTCAGTGACATCTGTGGTGCATTCTGTGCTCACATGAAATGCAGAATGGTTTTGTCAAGCTCGCTCTGGATTTACATATATGAATTCTTGAATGTAAATCTCTGACTTGTGTAACTCCTCAGTGGAATATGAGGTTAATTGCGCCTTAACATTTTTAACATACCGTCCACAGGTGTAATTGGATTTGTGGTTCCTTTGAAAGTGAGACTAGATCAGCCTGCGCTGTTTAAGGGCGTTATGTCCCATGGCAAAGTGCTTGAAGTCTCTATAGAGTCTTTATGTCTATCGTACTTGATGGCTGCAGTCTCTCTCCACGTGAAATGGTGACACCGAAGCTGCTGCCTTTGGCTCAGGACCCTGCGGTGGGACTGCAGGTCTCTAAAAACAGCTGTAGCAGCAGTACCTGCAGCAACCAGAAAAATTTGAGATAGCCTTTCCTCTGTTCCATCCCCACCAACTAATAGCTCTTCAGTGGAAATGTTTGTTATCTGGAGAGTCTGGATTTCATCGCAAAAAGAGGAAGTGCTCAGGGAAAATGATGTGGGAAAACCCGATTCTGTTCTCTTCCCCTCTGCCATGCATTCGTGTCGTGGTGTCTGAAAGAGGCTGCCGCCTTTGACTTTGTATCTTGGAATCTAAAGATATTTCTGCTGCAAGGTTCACTGTTGAACTCACCAATGCCATAGATAATTTGTAATAAAATCTCTGATAGAGGTCAGTGGATGTCTCTTACAGTTTAAATGTGTGCTTCACCATTAAAAGAGGAAACGGTTTATGTGAAACATCAAATTAAAGTGCCTTAGTTCCTATGTTAAACACTCCAGAGATCGTTTTATAGGCCCAGCAGCAGCTTCCTGATGAGGAGGAGGAGCAGCAAGCTCTGTGGACCTGCTGTTGGGTGCTGCAGGGCTGGCTGATGCAGTAGGGCACGCATGGATTTGGGGTCTGAAATGTCTGCCCTTTGATCCAAGGGAGAAAAGAAGTGTAGGCAAAGAGGGTGGAATAGCTTAGTGTGGATTTCAGCCTTTGGAATCAGAACTGCTGTTATCACAGACAGCTGCTTCATGGCTGTTCTTTCCAAGGCTTTGCCTTTCCTACCTGTGTCCGGCAGCAGAATCCTGTGCTGTTTGTGTTAGCTGAGATGTGCTGTGGCAGACCTGTTGAATTTTAAAGAACTCTTTTACCACCTGCTGTTAATGTGCAACTACTCACGTCTAGAAACACAGACAGTGTTTGTAGCACACTGCCATTTAGAAAAAGCAGATGGAAGACAATCGAATGAATCACTAGAGGTCCTAGATTTCTTTTGTTGATTTGGTAGGTTGGATTTTTTGGCATCTCTGCCAGGAAGAGAGCTACTTTTGTAGAACAGACTTTTCAGTCTGGTAGACTGAAACTCCAGAGTGTTTTTTCGTAATTAAGGTTTAACAAATGGCAATGCAGTGGAGCCAGTAGGCATCTGATTCTGTAGGGTTTGTTGCAAGATGAGGACTCTGGTTTTTCCTTGTTATAGAAGTTGGCTGGAGTTTCTCTCCTAGATTAAAGGGGAAAAAATACTAAATAATCTCAGTAGAGATACGTTTATTTCAAAGCAATTCATAAAATCATTAAGGCTGGAAGAGACCAGTAAGATCACCAAGCCCACCAACCCACCATGCCCACTGCCCACGTCCCCCAGTGCCACATCTCCACAGTTCTTGAGCACCTCCAGGTACAGTGACCCCCCCACTCCCTGTGCAGCTGTGCCACTGCATCACCACTCTTCTTGAGAATAAATTTTTCCTCATATCCAACCTGAACCTCCCCTGACTCAAAGTGAGACCATCATCTCTTGTCCCATCATTAGTTATTCAGAGGAGTCCATTGAAACATCATCAGGGGAACCAGAAGGTCTGTCTGCAATTCAAGCATTGCATTCAGCAGTAAATTCTGTTGACTACAGCTCCTAAAGAAGAGAATTGCTGCTGCTTTCTCCTTGTTGGAGGCACAGCGGTGGCCTTACAGACAGCCAGGAACAAGGCTGCTACACCTGGTCGTGTTCTAGTCTGGATGAGAGAAGGCACAGCTGAGTCACGAGGAGCAGGTGACAGCTCTGCAGCAGTCTCTGGGGCACAGCCACTGTGGATGGGCTGAGCCAGCTTGTGGTATGGAAAAGACAATGACTGTCATGTTCCTTTCTTTGTGCTGGGCCTGGCACTCATCTGACACTGTGGTAAGCAATTTCAGCTCCCTCAGAAAACCAGCTTAGGCAAAGTGTTATTAATCAGCAACCAACCAACTTACCGAGCTGAACCTGCACTGGTGGAGCTGCTGTCTGCAAGTGGGATTGAAGTCTTGCCGAGGTTTCCTGGTATTTATGGTAGCTCACTGTTGTCTGTGGCCCTTTTTTTTTTTTTTTCTGCAGCCAAATTTGTATTGTGGCATTTAGGCTGACTTTTCCTTGTACCCTTGTATCCTTGTGCTACAGGCTGCATTTGGTCATGTCCTGTCGCAAGACTAACAGGTGACATAATCTGGTTAAAAATCCATTTTTTAACGTCTGCCTTGGGATCTGTTGTATTTGGACCTTGTTGCACGTAGCAGTTTTTGGACATTCACACTGATGGCTGCAATTGTGTAAACAGAGCTATCCAGAGGCATTGAGAAACAGCAGAAAGCTGTTGGCTTTTGCAGTGGGTGGCTGCCTGCCTGCTCACGGGTGCTTGTAGCAAACCCCACACCGCAGTAATTCGTTGTCCATCTTATTGTCTTCATAGTCGCATTCCAATTGAAGTAATTAAAACTGTTACGTATTGATCAACCCAGTGACATCTTGGTTCCTGGAGACAACTCAGGGCCTACTCCTTTCTGGTGAACAATTTTCCTAATTGAGCTCTGCAAGAGATTTCTCCCTTTTCGTCCTTGTTGTCCTGGGGGGTCAAGGAGAAGAGCAGCTGATGGAAACCTGACCCTGGGCATGGTGCAAGGCCTGCAGCAGGGGTGGAGCTGGGCCTGCAAGGAGTCAGTGGTTGCCTTACAGCTGGGTTGTACGTTGCAGCAGGCTGTGTCCAGGCTGGATGTTTGTGGACCTGTGATAGTTTGTTTATAAAATCCGAATATAATGGCAGTGTCCAAAGAGTGTCTGTTAAAATAGATGAATGATGGCTTTTTGACTTGTGAGGACTTGGGATCAGGCCTATAGTGAGTCTGTGCATGGTTGAACTGCAATTCACACTGCTTTTTTGATCACCAGCCTTTCAGGTTGTGTTTTTGTCCTCGGACATTACGATCTCTGAGATAAGGAGGGCAAAACTACTCTTTGCTACTACCTAGCAGGG
>JAOWBP010002559.1:48592315-48603816 GCA_028571105.1 Tragopan temminckii | reverse complement strand
TAACTTCTGAAAGTGTTCCCTTGACACAGAATCCTTTGAAGTATTAAGTGGGGAGTGTTGAAGCCCCTAGCAGCATATAGGCCACTATTACTATTGCTGTTTCCATGCAACTTTGTAGGGAATTTAGACTTGAAGCAACACTCTGAGAGATTCAGCAGACAGTGTGGGATTACCATCTGTCTCCAGATCACATCTCAGCAAAATAAAATATAATAACTCATAGAAATAACCCAGTTCCTATTACCTTCGCTGCCATCATTTCTTTGAGGCAAAACCCTTTGATGGCAGTCTTTTAGTCTGTGTCACTGTGAATATTTCTGGTTTTCTGAAAGCATGATTTCTTTCAGTAATTCTTAGACTCAAGAGTCCAAAACACCAGAACCAACAGTGAATGTCTGCAAGAGATTACGTTTTTCCCTTCCAAGCTTCTGCTCCTTTTTTAACTTTCTGGTTGTCTTGTTTAATTAACTTAGTTCTTTAAATAGGGGGAATCTGTTTTCTGTTCCTAAAATACCAGTCCAGGAAAATGTAAAACATTTTATTTTAAATTGAAAACAAAGAAGGAGTTCCTTCTTTGAAATGAGTCATATTTCATCGTTCTGTGGCTCAGAAGTTTTGTACTGTTTTCTGTGAATTTGAAACTCGACGCAGCGCCTGGACTTGGGTGGAAATTTGGTCTGTTCTGAAGCCCAGCAAAGCACACTGAGTGGGAGGAGCAGACAGACCACTTCCAGGGCTCTGACTTGCTGTCAGTGGAGTAGTAGTGCTGCTTACAGCATTGCTGAAGAGTTGTGAGGGGAAGCTTAAGCAGCCTAGATGTATTTTCTTTGTTCATTAGTGAAACCCCTTCTTAAATTTCAGAGCCTTTGGTCATCCTGACTTTAATTAAACCTACATTTTAATTTGTGAATGGTGCTTTTTGTTGTCTGTTTAAAATACTCCTATCGGAATTGTCTAAGACTTGTGGATACTGACATCTGTATGTTTTCTTCAGGTCTTTGAGATATTTTCAGCAGTTTTCTAGGTTTTATCTCTGCTGTTTGCTCATTGCTTCAGGCCGCTAAAACTTGTCTTTTATTTTAAGTCTAGCTAACATGGTAAAATTCAGGTAAGATTAAAAATTACCTTACTAGTGAGTGGATTGAAAGTTTGAGAACCTGTATCTGCAAGCTTGGAATAGCTTTCTTTTTAAGCCTTCCTTTTCCATATTTCCTTCATCTTCTCTTAGATGGCTTTTAGTTCAGCAGAGGCTCTACAGGATCTTGCCTCTTGCACGGATTGTTTTCTGTTTTCTCTAGGTTGCAAATCACTTTGAGCTGGTTTATCAGCGGTGCTTATATACAGTCCCCTCCACTTGCATTAGTCACAAGCAGATCGGTCCATTTGAATGTAAACTTCATACATGTTGCTAATTACTTCATGTTAGTTCTCAAATGATTTAGAGAAGAATTCGTTTTTCTGCTTTTCAGACAAAGTGGACTCTGAATTGCTGCAAGGTTACAGCAGGTACCTGCCACATGATACTGTCATCATGACTGTTAAACTGGCCATACTGTTCTCCGTGCTTCTGACAGTCCCTCTAATCCACTTCCCAGTAAGTACTCCTCTCTGGCATAAGCAATGCTAACACTAATGCTTTGCAGGCTGTAATATCTGAGACACATCTAGTCCTGTGTATCTTATTCACTTGTCAAGTGATTGATCAAAGACCACATATTTGCATATGTTCCATGAGAGCTCCAAAATAACAACGAACTGCTAAGCTAATTTGTGCTCTAGAGACAGATTTCAGATTAAAACTAGCCCACAGCATTGTTTTTAATTTAGAGAATTCAGAACTTCTAAAGTTTATTTAGTTTGATTTTTTTTTTTCTCCTAAATTGAGTTTTGTTGACTTAGGTTTCCCTTTATGCACGCACACACACACACACACTTATACTTGAAAACTCAATTTCATTGTAAATTGAAAACACATATTGACTTATTTCACTGCAAGAATACTGCTCTAGCTTATCAATACCATGGTAGATTTGAGAGAATTCATTCAGTTATGAAAAATAAACCAAAAACAATAGTCAAAACTACATCTAGGTAAGTACCCTGGATTACATACCAGTTGGCAGCATGCTGTTGGCCCCCAAACCTTTACTTGTCCCAGCAGGAATTGTTCTCCGGACCAGTGGCCACATGATAAATATTGCTTTAATTCTGAAGTTAGTTCTATGCTACAGAGAGAAAAAAAGCGTAATTTAACTCCTATTAAATGATTTTTGCATTTTGAGTTAAAATGTTCTTTTGCATCTGGTATGATAAAATTCTTTATACTCATTTGTGAATTGAAATAAGATTAAAAAATAAGTACATGTGTTCATTTACCCATTCAGTGTTTCTTTTCATTTTATGTAGGCGAGGAAAGCTGTATTGATGGTGTTTTTCTCTCACCTTCCCGTGTCTTGGATTGGCCACATCCTTGTCACTTTAGTTCTGAATACAATCATTGTTTTGTTTGCAATGTACGTGCCAGACATTAAAAATGTATTCGGAGTAGTTGGTAAGTTGTTGTGGGTTTTTATTATTATCTTTCTCTTTGAGAAGTTCAGAATTAAACTGAGCTAGTATGTTTCAATCGTGCTCTGAGTAAAGTCTTACTTTCTGGTTTTTATAGGTTCAACCACATCGACATGTTTGCTTTTTGTGTATCCTGGACTGTTTTATCTTAAACTTAGCAGAGAGGACTTTCTGTCACCACACAAACTCGGGGTATGCTTTTTCTGTGCATGTGCTAATTGCATCATTTTAGATACATTTTAATGCACTGGAGAGAACGTAATCTAGTGGGCAAAGTTCCAGTTTTCAATGCAGTTCACAAAATCTGTGAGCATTTTCTTTTATTGTTCACAGTAGCTCTGCTGTGTCTGAAACTCCTTTCTTACAAGACCTCTCCAACCAGCAGAGCGTCTGTATTCTGGACTGTTGATCTGAATACATGCTTTTCTCTATAGTCTTCAGATGTCAATTTTTAATCCAGTTTCTCCGCGGTTTTTACGCATTACTCTGATGTTGTTTGGGCAGCTGGAACAAAGCCAAACTGTGTTTAAGTGAAACAGTGTTTATGCTTGTTTTCTATTTAAGCCTTCTCAAAACCATGTTGTTTTTTTTTCCTTTATGGTTTCTCTTTTGGCACATTTGGTTGGGTTCTAATCAGAATTTGTGCAGCAGCCTGCTTTTTGCACTGCAACTGTGCTTGTCTTCTTTTTAGCCACTGCTCAGCCCAACATCATGGCAGTGTCTCAAATCATGGCATTATTCATGTTGGAAAAGACCACTAAGATGCCCAAATCAAACCCCAACCCACCCCCACCATGCCCACTGCCAACGTCCCTCAGTGCCACATCTCTGTAGTTTTTGAACACCTCCAGGATGGTGACCCCACCACTCCCTGGGCAGCTGTGTCCCTGCATCACCACTCCTTCTGAGAAGGAATTTTTCCTAATATCCAACCTGAGTCTTCCCTGGTACAGCTGAAAGGTATTACTTCTTGTCCTAAAAATGGTGACAAAGTGCCTATGCTGCGACCATCTGCCATTGCTATGACTCATAGGACTGCTCTCATGTGGATGAAATAGGGAACCTGAAAGAAAATCCAGCGATGATGCTCTTTCAACGATTTTGAGTAAAATGCAAATTCATTTTCTTCATTCATTCGCAGTTGTGTTTATTCAAGCCGATCTGTACAGTTCTCAGGTGAACAGTGCAAGTGAACCAAACCACTGTGAGAGTGCCTGGTGAAACTATCCCTGAGCAGATTTAGTTTCATTTCATTCTAAGCAGACACCTTGTGTTTGAAGACTAATTAATTTGCAGCATGATAGATTATTTTAAAACACACAGTTAAACCTGTTCTTACACAATTTTTTTATCTTCAGTAATACAGATTTTTTCCTTCTTTCTTTACAGGCATGTGCATTGGTTATTTTTGGCGTTTGTGTTGGTCTGCTCAGTTTAATTCTAATAATCCTCAATTGGATTAATCAGTAACGCCATGTGGTTACTGTCTAAAGTGGGCTTCAGGAGGACAGCAAGACCCAGAGATACGGACGGCCTACAGAAAGCACTGACAGCAACCATCTTCAGAACAAATAACACTTTTTCAGCCTGTTGGTGATGTTCCTTCATTACTCTTGAGTCTAAAATACTACTTCTTAATGATGCTCTTGTGGCAAGTAAAAAGATCTCTTGATAATTCCTGCTACACAAAGATGGTTTGGTGCACGTGGTGAACGAATGCAGAACCTTAAAACAACTTTTCTTTTAAAGAGAATAAGGTGGATTTTAAATCAGTTGTGATGTGCATATAATATATTATCCTAGCAGTAGAAGACTGCTGTTGCTTCTATAATTTCCAAAAGATCAGCCAGTTAATATTAAGAACTGACTGATTCCAAATGTTTACCCTAATTTATCTTAATACAGATTCAGAGGCCGACCATCTTAGCCCAGTTTAATGGGCACATCATGATAACTGTATTCTTGTTTTATACCTCCTGTGTACTTGAATCATATTGAAGTAATTTTTAAATTAGCAGCTTTTGCCCTTCCAGCATAATAAGTTCTTGCAGCATTAGTGATTCTGTTTCTAGTTAATAACAGACCACTTTCAGTTAATGTCTGCTTTTGAGTATTATTCAAATTACCTCAGTATACCTGCCAGTGGGAGACTTTTTCTCTCTCACTCCCATTTTACCAGCATTTCCTATTTGAAGTAGAACATATCTGTGTTTTATGTACTGCTGTGTGTTTGGACTTGAAAAGTGGCATTCTGCTGTCCTAAAGGCAAAGGAAATTTTATGTTTATGGAACCTTGATTTTACACCAAATCTCTAAACATTCACACACCCTTTTGTAATTGTACTTTTTTTCTGTCTAAATGAATCGTGAATGCAGTTTTCAACTCCAGCTGGGCTTTGTTATGTCTGGTTGAGGGTACTCACCACAAAAGTTCCTCATATCAGCCATTGCTTTCATTCTACTAATATCATGGTAAGCTTCCTTAAATTTGTTACTATCAAATGGAATCTGATGTCTTTAGAATAGCCTAATCTCTTTAGAGACTTTATACCCTGAAGAAGTTAAGCTTCTGCAGAAATGCCTTACGAAAAGTTCAGAAATCAGACCTCAGACTCGAACAGCAAGATTTAGAGAGTGGGAAAGTTCTTCATTATTTCCAGATGCAGTATTTCTTTTAATTTAGCTTAGTACTTTTACATATGAGAATTGGAATGAGATACAAATGAAACATAGTAAATTAATTCATCTATGCAATATGAAAGAAGCTCGTGTATGACATTTATGGAAATGTTTCTGTCTGTAAGGTGAACGGTAAATTGGTTGACTCTAGTTAGAAAATCCTGTTGAAACAGTTCTGTTAATATGTTGACATATGTTTTCTCATTTGAGATAGGGAAGACGCCCTACAAACTGACATTTCTAACCTCTTAGCAGCGGGTCTGTCTTTCTTAAACTCCTGTGCAAAACTGGGGCCAGAAACTAAAAGTGAGAAATAAAGCTATAGCAAAGTCATAGCTGTGTCGTTCCCAAAAGTGCTTCTGCATAAACAGTCATATTTTCCAGTGATGCAGGAGAGGCAGCATTCAGTCTTCTAAGTATTGATTTTTAATTTTTGTTAATGTTGTCATGATAGAGGGTAACTCAGCTCCTCACTGCTGGTGGCTGTACGGCAACCTGAAAATTGATTTCAGCTTGGAAGGACTTCACTTGTAAGCTGACTGCCTTGGGGAAGCGTGGCTGCCTGTGCCAGTGGCCGCAGGGAGCACTGGGCTCTCCAGAAAAGGATGTGCCAAATTCAACATAACCCAGAGAGAATGCGCTTGATCCTTCCCTGTGTAATAGGGAGGAACAGAAAATAGCAGAGTTGGAACCACCATCTCTGTTCCTGAGCTGGCAAGCTATGCCTTCTCTGACTTCAGTGCCAGCAGAACACTCAACTCTTGGGATCCGTAAGATGTTTTTCCCTTTTGATAGATGGCCTGCAGGCACCCAGGTGGTGTTGGTGTGCAGTTGGTACTGCTTCAGGAATCCTTTTGCCTGAGGAATGTTCTTCTGCTTAGGAGTTTAATGCAGAAATAGACTCGAGTGATGAGGCATAGGAACTAATCCAGGAGTTTTGTTAGGATCCCCGTTCTTTATAAGTCAGTACACTATATTCTGAAAAAGATTGCAGGTGTTTTTATCACAGAGCTTCTACCTGGGGTTTCATGACACAAGGTGAGGTCACCACCAGAAGCAGCATGTCCACTCCTGGGTAGACGCTCACAGCTTCTTCCTATGGCACTGGCACGGTGGTGGCTCCTGCTCAGTTTCACTAGCAGGAAACCTGGAAAGATGATGAGTTATCTGCCAAAAACTGAACGAAGTGAGCTCTCCTGGGGATAGGAAAGGGAAGGAGGGTGGAGTTGGACTGCCTTTTTAAGGCCACGGCAGCCATTAGATCAGTGTTTTTCTCACAAACCTCACTCTCCATCTTTGTGCACTTGGGATGCCTCTAACTTGAGAGCTCCCTGGCCTCCTTTGATCAAGGGGTTGGTCAGACAGTTTCTCAGCACTGTGTGAGTATCAGGAATTGGGGCTGTCCATCTTGCCTTTGTCCTTGCAGTTCACCCTTCCTTTTCAGTTCTTGATAACCAGATGTAGCCCCTCCTGCCTAGGAGGCTGCCCTCTGATAATTGTGTGCTCTCAGGCTTTGTTGGCTGTGGGGATTCTGCCAGGCAGAGCATCTCTGGCAGCAGTGCAAAAACCCGAATATCTATTTTATATGAAGTGTACCTTGAGAAATCAACGATAGCTGCAGATCAGGAAATGATTTTCTAACTGAACCAAAACTTAGGAAAACAGGAGACCTTACATTCACATCAGTGAACTGTAGATATATTTTGTAAGATGCTAGAAATTAGGAGGAATATTTCTTAGAATTGTGAGGCTTTATGAAAACCATTTCTCATATATCACAGTCTCGCAGCTTACTATTGAATAGTAGTTGTAAGACATCATTGCAAGACTTTATTTTAAACTCTGAACAGCAGGACTTAATGTGGAAGATTTACATCATCTGTGGAGGTGCAGAAAGTTGGCAAGATTCTGCTGAGCTTTTGCTCTTTGTTTCTCCCAGAGAAAAAAACTGAATCTGCCCTGCACTGCAACCCTCTATGCCTGCACAGTTGGGTTTGTGTGCTTCATGTTAAAAGATGGGGCTGAGAAAATGCTTGAAATAAGGTGTTGGTTTTACAGCTGATTCCTGTAATGCTATGGAAATCACTGCATTATTGCTTTTAAGCCCTGGGTACATGAGCCAGGCTGTTAACTGACTGCCATGGTAGGTAGCATTGGGCTGATGAATACCAGTGTGTGAAGTTAATGTTCCATGAGGATGAAGGGAAGCAATTTGCACCTCTGCTGGAGCTCTATTATTACATTTTGGCTGTGGTGCAGAAGGGATGGAAGCACACTGGTTTGCAGAATGCTGTTATCTTCCATTTGCAGAAGAATTAGAAATGCTGCTACTTTTAAGAAGGTCCTATGATGCGTAACTTAAAACCTGAGGAAAGGGGCAGAAGGAGAGAACTATTGCAGCTAAATTTAGGAAACGGTGCATGCATTTTCCACAATTCAAAAACAGAGTAAGGACACTATTTTTAGTCTCAGTCTTCCCCAGACTGCTTGTGCATTATGTCCTGTAAGGATTTCACTACAGCAATACACCAGCATGAGTTCTGTTGAGGTCCACTCTCACACACATGCTTCTAAATATATTTTTCTTTAAACTTGTATGCAGATTTGTTTTGTTGTTGTATTTCCAGATTGGTGAATTTCAATGGTTCTGCTTTATTACGTGCAGACCATTTTATTTTCTGAAGCCTCAGCTAGAAGGATCCCTTAGCATTTCTGACCTCACTTGGAAAGGTTGCCTTTCCCCAGCTGCACGAGGAGAACAATGTAAGAGATGAAAATGAGTCAGTAGCCTTTGATTTGTTTTCTCTCGTTCTCCTGTTTCCATTCCGTGCCCATGTAAAGGCTGCTCAGGTTTCAGATGCACTGTGGTAGCTGGGCTGGAGGTGTCTCTTATAAACAGCATTGCAGAAGGGAGCACTGCACAGAGTGCTACAGCCTGTGTGTGTGTTGTGCTCTATGCTCATTGCTTATTCCCTTGTTTTTAAGCATCTTAATACTGATTTTCACTGCAGTTTGTTTTAAATTCTCTCATGTCCCTGTGCAGTGTAAACCGAACCTCTGTGATACCGTCCTCTCCTCTCTGCCCCTCCTTTCACCTTCCCTGGTGCACGGAGAAACAACGGTGCAACAAGATCTCTGTGCTTGAGCTGCTAGGGCAGATGTTACATCCCACCCTGCTTGTAAACATGTTGTTTGCATGGGAGAGGATGCAGGCTTGTTCTTTATTGTTGTATTTCTGACTGTGCACAAACAGTCGTCGTGGTAAGGATCTGGAAGTCAGTGCTCTGAAAGCTGCATTTCGTGGAGGCTGAGAGGATCGGAGGAACCATCTGCCCATGTGTACCTCCATTGGGCAGCAATAGAGCAGGTTATAGACCTGGGTGGGCCTGATCCAAAATGGCCAGTCTTTTTAAAAATAATTTCATAAAATTTTTTAGGATTATCTCTATGGAATATGGCAATTTTCATTAGCATCGCCATGCAGATTCAGCAAGGCACACAACATGTGAGGACAGAGCTGTGCCTGTTCTGGATACAGGTGATCATTTCACCTTGAACACAGGTGTGTTAGGCTGGCTCCAGTTGCTCTTACAGAGCCAGAGTGAGGTTCCGAATTTGGAATCCTGCAAATTCAGCAGCCTGGCTTCTTTATTTTGCTTCCTGTGAACAGTAGGAGGAGATGGACATTGTTCCAATGCATCCCTGCAAAGACATGAAGATTAATCACATTGTTTCCAACTGTCCCTACGTACAGAAATGAAGATTAACGTTAGCTCAGTAGTGGGCATCCTAATGCACTCTAATTAAAGCTTCAGCTTCAGGTCAGTCCAGGAGTTATAATAACACTGATTGCTGTAGAACTCCTCTCCTGATTAGATTTAACACTTAATGCAGAATCATTGCTTTACATTGCCTTTGATGTTGAAAGCATTCATTATAGTTGTTCTGCATTTCATGGAGCTTTGGGACACATCTACTTCCCAATGACTGCCACTGTCAGACAGTTTCCACTGTTGAAAAAGAGCTGCCTAATTTTTACAGTTTGTGGTGATGTTTTTAGTATTTGTGTTTCAAAAGTGATCATTCAACTGTGCTTAATGTGGAATTGAAGTTTTCTTGTTTAAAAGAAGTCATCTGTATGTAAAAAATACCTCGTGAACGTCTGATCTGTGTGCCATGCATTTCCTGTTTTGAGTTTTTCCTCCCACAGATTTCTATGGAGCAGCTATGGCGTGTTCCAAGAAAAACAGAAAATAAAGAACAGTGTTTGCATAACTCATTTGCTGCTCATCTTTGCTTCCTGTGCATAGTGTGGAAAGCAAAATGAAGCCGGCGCTGCGCTCTGCTGTCGGTTCCAGAAGTGCAAAATTGTTGCTGTTACCCCAGCTCAGGCTGTAGCATCTCCGTGGCCAAGGGAAGGTGGATAACTGCTTGAGGAAACTGCCTGGGAGCCACAGCATCATGGAAGGGAAGGACCTTCTGTGCTCCCTGACAGCTGTCCTGGCTGCCGACCTTTGTGTTACACACCCCTAAACCCTTCAGTATGAGGCAGTCCTGAACAGGGCAGTTATATGGACCAACCTCATTGCTCTGCTACGGACTTGATTCCAGAGGTATAAGAAAGGAAGCATGCTCATTGCATAGAAACAAGCATCAGCAAATTTGTATCTCATTTATAAAATTCACCCCAACTAGAATTGGTACAAATGGCCCCGCAGCTGCATTTTTCATATGTGATGTAGAATTTGGTGCTGCCCTGCAGCAGCTGCTCATACTTGTTGGTGCTGCTGAATGGGTCCTGTCCCGGCTTGGCCTTCCTCTTGCCTCTAGCGTTGCCACTTGCATGCTCGTGGTTCACGCAGCAGCCCTGGGAAGCCAAGCAGCTCACTGCACCTGGTTTAGATTTAAGGCTTGTTTGCACATGATGTCACACTCCTATTGTCAGCGCAGCAAACATTTTGGGAAGGTTTGCATTGTTGAGTCTTCACAGTAATGCCTTAACCATCTGACTTGCATTTTAGTTTTCTGGCGTGATGTAATAATCAAAGGCACTAGATTTATATGATCTATGGGAGTCTGATTGGCCCGCGTTGTAGAACTACTTTTCTGGAGACCAGTGTGGAAATCAGGGCTCCATTTTGTCATGTAGCAAATGAAGGATCTGGCCAGAGGAGAGCGGAGAAATTTGGAGACTGGGTCCGTGCTGGAGCCTCCTTCCCAGGTAGTTGCATTTGATATTGGGATTTTCACATTTGGTGGGCATAGTGAGGATGGGTTGACACTTGGACAAGATGATCTTAGTGGTCTTTTCCAACCTTTGTGATTCCATGGTTCTACACATGGGGATGGTGGAGGGATCTTGGATGTAGTTTGCAGGGCTCAGATCCTGCAGGGCTGGGGCCAAGAGCCAGGAAAACCTCAGGCCCTGCTGCCCTCTGTTCTTCCCTGCTCAGTTTGGCTCTGTCCTCTGTCCTTTCATTTCATACCTGATCCAGAAGCAGGGCGTTAGGTGGCATTTCCCCAGCTGGTAGGGCATGCTGATGGCTCTAGAAGCCATTTGCTGAAATGAGGTTGTTAGAAAGTATCTGAGCTGCAGCGCTTCTGTGAATTTTAATATTCTAGAGGTTGATATTTCACAGAGTGAAATTCCTCGTCTTTGAAACCCATCTTTCCAGTTTGAATCCGAACCACAGCAATGCCCAGGCTGCTGGAAGCCCGCCGAGCAGCGGTATCCTTCCCTGGAACTGCTGAACACAGAGCTCAGCACGACTTTCTGCATCCATTCTCTGCAAAAAAAAAAAAAAAGTTAAAGTGCAAGGAGCAGAGAGAGCCATTTGCTGAACCTGCACATCTATTTTTACCCCCCTGCTCCCTAATGTTCCTAGAATAAATTTCTTAGTGCACAGCAGGTTAGGAAAAAAATAGTGCTGATGGAATCCGTGCTATCCCCATTGTGCTGCGAGGAGAGATATCAGCTGCTTTGCTGACCTGTCAATTGCACAAAGCTGCATTCCAGGTACTGAAGCCATTTGCTCATCACTCTTTGCTTGACGAAATGGCCACTGGGGTTTATATATAGACCTGCTCGCCCTGCCAAGTTGCCTGGAATTCCTGCAAACTGAATGAAAGCTAGAGGGGCGGCTTGAAAAATAGAGCTGCTAATCTGCCGGTGCCTCTGGGAGAGCCAGCTGGGATGTCCCAGGGCTCAGGGCCTGGTGTCCTGCTGGGGGGTGAAGCAGCTGGTGCCCCACTGG
>JAOWBP010002559.1:48460975-48475130 GCA_028571105.1 Tragopan temminckii | reverse complement strand
GTACAGGCAAGGAACACTGTCCTGTATCCACACTCTCCCTGTTGGCTTTCAGTGACCAACCTAGACATTTTTTTTTTTTTTTTTAGTGGTTCATCAACAAAGCCAGTTGAAAGCAGGGAAATGCCCTGCCCCCTTTTAGTGGGTAGATGAAGTGGTAGGGTAACAGCTGTGTTTGGGTACCGCTGCTGCTCAGCAGCTCTGGGATGATCAGAGGGCTGGGAAGTTTTCAGACTGCCTGCCTCTTCCTGTGCCCTTATATCTCTGCAGATGGGTTTGGCAGTAGCTGGCTTTTGTCCTGTAACACCTTGCCCTTGAAGCGGGAGTCCTGCAGCAGACCCCAGCTTGTGTTCTCAAAATGCACTTGTTAGCGGGGCCTGAGCCTATCCCTTGGAAAGCGACTAGCTTGAAAACTGAATTTCATTTCTTTCTTCTGAGACGAGTGTGGCCCAGATGAGGCTTTGATCTGGGACACTCAGATGAGTCTGACCTGGTCTGTTCAAGGGTCCCAGAAATCAGATGGCTTTTAACCTTCTATTTTCAAGTCAGATGTCTGCTGCTGTATGAGAATGACTTTCTTGATTGAGCTCAGCTTTGTGCTTTAAGAGGGACTTGTTTTATGTAAAATGAGCTTGGAAACTGTGATGCGGCTTACCTAAACCTTGTCAAAAAAAAAAAAAAATCAATTTTGAGATGATGGAGTTCTTAGATGCCTACAGCTCCTGAGGTCTTGCTCTCCAGAGCTATAAAATACTGTCTACCCTTTGGGAAACAAGCTTTCTAGGGAAAGAGGAGAATGGCACATACTACACAACACATGGTGATAGAGGAGCACCGCATGAAATACTGAAGGTGCATGAGCACCAACAGTGCTTGCTTTGGCTCAGCACTGCCCTGTAGAGCTGGTCAATCTGTTGCACGCAGTTAGATTTTCAGAAGTTATTACCTAAAGAGCTGTGGGTGTTGATAACTCATTAGCCTCAAGCTTCTGGTCTGTTTGTAGCTTGTGAATCAATGGGTTGGTGGCATGTCTCAACAGGGGAGAGGAGGGAGAGGAAGGTGGGAAGACACAATTATTTCTAAATGAAGAATGTAATTTTCAATTGTGGTGACAGCTATGCATGATGGCACTAAACCTTTGTTGCTTTTTCTTGCACAGGGACCCTCCAGAGGGATCGCATTTTTAAGAACCTCACTCGGAAGCGCCAGCGGGCCATGCGAAGGCGAGTGCATCAGGTGAACGGGCACAAATTCATGGCTACCTACCTGCGACAGCCAACCTACTGCTCACACTGCAAGGAGTTCATCTGGTAAGAATGGATCAATAGTGGTGGTGCAGACTTTCCCATCCTTTCATAGTCTGGGGATGGACATGCCACTCCAGATGCTGAACTCATCAAGGGCTACAAAAGTGACTCCCCCTGCCCGCCAGGATTGGCAGGGTACATTTACACTGCAAACTAGAGTCTTCTGCAGAGGGGCCAGAGCTGATGTCTAGGTTGGTCACTGAAAGCCAACAGGGAGAGTGTGGATACAGGACAGTGTTCCTTGCCTGTACGTGCAGATGTTATTTCAGGAAAAAAGTAAGCTCTGCTTACTTGAGAATACAGAGAGAAAAAGAGTTGCTTGAAAAACTAGTGAAAATGCCAGAGAACAGAAAAAAAACAGCAGAGGTGTAAGGTGTGGGATGATATGTGAGGGGGAGTAGGCAGAACAGGAAGAAAAACTTATATGTCTCAAAAGAGTGTGAAGTGGGAGAGAGAATAACAGCATGTGGGCTGTTGGGATCAGTTTAAATAAGTGTGATGGGTGCTGTAATAGAGTATTTTAGAAGCTAGAGTGAGGGGAAATGTGAGGAACAAGTGGACACTGACAGCATTACACCGAGCTCTGGCACTTACAGTGCTTTGCTGTGGGCACGCATGCCCATACTGAATTGCACCATTATTACTGGGCAGTTTCAGTCCAGGGATCTGGTCATTTGGAATCCTCTTGTCTTTTGACTCTCTCTTCTGTAAGTGGTCTACAGGTAGGCTGGCTTTCTGATGTTAAATTATGTTCATGTTTTGTTTTGAACAGGGGCGTGTTTGGGAAGCAGGGATACCAGTGCCAAGGTAAGGTGCTCAGCTCCTGCACTCTGTGTCTGTCAGTTGTGCTGTCTCAGGAGCACTCCCCCTGCTGCTGCTTACAAGCCTCTCTGAAATCACCACTCATATTCTTCCCCAGCCAGCTGAAGCCAAACAGCTGTCAGGCTGTTGGCTTGAGTACATGCAGGAGTAATATCCATGTTCATGCAAACATACAGGGATCCGGTTGCTGTGTTTCACCCACAGTGTTTCTCCTGCACAGATCCACTCAGTTGCACCTGAAATGTGCAATGCCTGACTAGGCTTGAGACCCAACATTCCTTCAGTGCAGTGTCTGACTGGTACTGAGGCACAGTTACTCTGTTTGAATGGCCACCTTCTTCCTGTTTCTCCTTTTGTGGCTAAACAAAGTGAAATTAGGGATGTGACTTCAAAGGATAGTTTCGTGGCCTGGTGCAACACTTCAGCCTGAATGCATGTTTTGGCTAAGTAGCTGTATAGATGCTTGTGGTCCTCATTTGCACTTAATTATTGTTCTTCCTTTCCATTTTTCTGTGGTAAGAAAGAAGAGCTACTCGCTTCACAGGCGCTTGGTCACTCAGGCCTTTTAACACAGTCTGTTTCTTGTGCAGTAGGTATCCTGCATAACATCTCCGGCTGAAAATAATTGTTATTTTTCAGACCCTTGTGAGTGCAAGCTTGAATCAACAACAAACAGAATAGTGTGGGACTCTGAAATGTATCTGCAACTTATGGTTCCCGTTAGGAAAACCTCCTTGCGTAGTCAGTAGCTGTGGCTCTTAGTGATGACTGCAATGCATGTTGGGTTATGGAGTGGAGGAACCCAAGTTCATTCCAGCTGAGCCAGTTTCAGTGCTGCAGAGAGCCCTGCTGTGCTTCAGGGCTAATTAGCCCTCTTGACGAGGGCTAGCTGATTAGCCCAGACACAGCACTATTCTGCTGCAGTTATCCCAGATCCGACACTGCACTGAGCTTTACTAACAAACTAATTTGACAGCACTTGTCCAGCAGAAGAGGCACCGTGTTACTGAAATGTAGGGATGGTTTTTGGTATCTCAGACCTGTGTTTGTGTATGTTGTACGAAATACCATGTGATAATGTGCAACCGGCTGTTTTTTGGGTTCATTTTACAATGTTGCTGTGTGCATCACCCATATTTTGTGGCGGCTGTGAATGATCTGGTGCAGAATCTCTGTTGAAATGGGTTGAAGATAAATCTCCATATCTGTTAGGAGATATTGGAAATTCTGAGCCACCCTGATTATTTTTCATGTTTTTACTGTGTCCTGATGATATAACTGATCCTTAAAGAAACCAGTTTGTGAGGTGATGTGTTCCAAGTCTTTCGACAGCTCTTTTCAACATGCCTCTTTTATTTCCTAGTGTGCACCTGTGTTGTACACAAGCGCTGCCATCATCTAATTGTTACAGCTTGCACGTGCCAGAACAATACTAACAAGAACGATCTCAAGGTAAAAATGATGTTTGTTATTTTGAGTCATCATAATTGAATCTTTAGGATTGTCTGGGTGGCTGGGCATTTTCCCATAATGAAACCTATTCTGTGTCTCTTCATTCATGGATTTAAAACTGACTAAGAATGATAGGGGTATGCATCGCTACCATTATAATAGGCAAGTTAGTATCATCTGGTTGTTGTTCTGTTAATTCCACTAACTAGTTGGGCTGGCATATAACTTAGGAAGATTCTTCATTCAAAGACATCAAGATATAGCAAAGCAACCACGTTTCTTGGTAATTTATTTTTATGATTGTCATCATGAAAATTTAGTACCCAGTTCTCAATGTGGATTTCTCTGGCTTGAAAATCCAACCATTGCTCTTTGTTCTGCCTTTTTTTTTTTTTCCCTTGTAATTAAGGTGCCCATTTAGTCATTGCATTGTACCTTTACTCTACAAAATTATTTATGTTGTAATAAAGAAACCCTTGCATAACTTGTGTTTCCGAAGGTTGGTTTTTTTTGCGTGTGCTAGTTTTGGCTGTATTTAACAGGAGTAATGTCCCTACCTAGAGCTGCACTGTGTATTGCATGTCTCATTTCTATAATTGGAAATTGTTTAATAACTCTTTGAGGAAAATTCAATTGAAATGTTTGTAATTGGGAGGTAGTTCTTTTATATCTCATATGGAAACCTTCTTTGTGGCACATACACGCGATTGCCTTTCCTCATTGTTTCTTAACTTGGAACTGCTGAGCTAGGCTTCTTAAAATGACCCCTTGCTAAACCAGATGAAAGTAAGCTGAAATGCTTAAAGCTAAAGTGCAAGTTCAGCGGTGAGTTTTGTCACCCATGTCATAGGATTATGAGTGGTTTATAACATATCTGAATGTTGTGATTTATTGGGCATGGTGGGGGTGGGTTGACGATTGAACTAGATGATCATAGGGATCTTTTCCATCCTTAATAATTCTATGATTCTAATTAAGCTACTTGAAAAGATGACAGAGATGAGGAGGAAACACTTGCTTTAAACTTACTGTTTCAGTAGCCCCTTCAAGCATTGTTAAGCCATGGGTTCCCCTTGTCACTCTTCTAATATTTGCTTGTTGAGGCACAAATTAGGAAGTAATGAAGAGGTTAAATGGGAATGCATTCTTTCAGATGATGTAACATTTTCTAAGGTGTCTTTGAGATCAGAACAATCCCCAGTTGAAAAAATATAAGTTTAAAAAGGGGAGCAAGCAGTAAATCTAAATGTGGGTCTGAAGTGAACGAGGAAGAGGAGAAAAGAAATAAGAATTTTAGAAGGAAGTGGGAAAATTATTCCATGCTAAATAGATAGTAGATAGTGATAGGACAAGAGGGAATGGTTTTAAACTCAAGGAGGAAAGGTCAAGATTAGATGTCAGGGTGAGGTGCTGGAACAGGCTGTCTGGAGAGCCAGTGGATGCTCTGTCCATGGAGGTCTTCAAGACCAGGTTGGATGGGGCCCTGGGCAGCCTGTTTACCAGATCTGGAGGTTGGTGGCCTTGCCTGTGGCAGAGGGTTGGAACTCAAAGATCCTTAGGGTCACTTCCAACCCAAGCCATTCTATGGTTCTGCGGTTCTTATAAAGTCAGTGGTTGGACATGAAGTTAAATGTTTGTACACAGTATGTAAGTTCATTATTTGGAAACTGGTTGGTTACAAAATGCTGTAGCTGCAATTTATATTTGGCACTTAAATATGATAGGTTTGTGATGAAGTAATCTCCACTTCCTAATTCTAAGTTTGTTGTAAGAATGTAAAATTGGCTAGGTTGCCCTTTTTAAAATCTGCTTTGTCAGATATTTTGGACTGCTAGGCAAGTAAACCTGAGCAGTGAAGTGATGGACTGAGATGTTTTCTGGTTTGGATTTATTTTCATAGTTCTGCAGTTAAATGTTGATACATAAACAAACATCAGTGTATGTATATACTTGAATATTTAAATCTGTGCTTTTCTTCTGGTGCCTCAGGTGACTGAACAGAGGTTTGGCATCAACATTCCTCATAAGTTCAGTGTCCACAACTACAAAGTCCCGACGTTCTGTGACCACTGCGGTTCCTTGCTCTGGGGAATTATGCGACAAGGCCTACAGTGTAAAAGTGAGCAGCTTCTTACTGTAGTCTTTTCACAAAAATGTGTGTACTTTAGACTCTTGATGTAGCCTTGATTTGTGCGACCTTCTAGAGAAATCCAAGCAGTAGATATGCATCTTTGCCAGAATTACAGAAATACTGCTCTACTTGTTAATCTCGGATTTCCAGGACATTAATTTTTTACTCTCAGCACAGCTTTGGTCAATTTGTATTGTTGATTTGTTTTGTCACGAGTATTACTTCTTCCTGTGTTAATTTTTCTCTTTACTTGGAAGTTGATTAACTCTGTCATACCGTTAATTGATGACAAAACATATCCATGTTTTTGTTTTGGTGATCTGAACTGTAAAATCAGATGGGTAACTAACAATTTCCGCTTGCCTTCATCTTCCACAAGAGGGTGTACGTGTGTCTCTGAGTGAGAGCAAGAAGGTTTTTGGTTTCCCAGTGAACAGTGTAACTTCAAGATTAGATATCTGCAAATGCAGAGGAAGTTTAATGCCAATTCTGTAGCATTATAAATCCTAATTTATAGGCAGGCATAGCTTCAATGGCATTTATATACCTCAAACATATTTGAGCTTATGAATAGCTTCAGGTAATGTAGCACCCTACTTTGAGAATTTGGGTGTGCATATCTGCTTTTTGGGAAGTTATTCTCTTGAGTCTTACATCGGGGCAAAAATACACTCTTTTTTCAGGCCCAGTATAGAATGAGGTTAGTATATTTCCTGAAGCAGAACAGTCCTTTGCTAAGTTATTTTTTTAGCTTTAAAGCCTCCTAAATTAATCTAAGTATTCCTTTGCTTTTATTTTCCACCTCTACCGTCACTTCTGTCAGTCTGTAAAATGAATGTCCACATCCGATGTCAAGCAAATGTTGCACCGAACTGTGGGGTGAACTCAGCAGAGCTTGCTAAAACCTTGGCGTGCATGGGCCTGCAACCAGGAAGCATTTCCCCAAATTCGGTGAGTCTTTTTCTTTTTTCCTTCTCTGTTTTCAAACATTTACAAAGGAGTCCAGTTTGTATGAGTGTAGGAGAAATTGGAAACTTCACTTACAGCAAGTGGCAGTGGGCTGCATGAGTAGACTGTTGTTTTCTGGGTCTTGTGGCAAAGATTTCCCCTGGAAAAGGAATGTCTTCTGTATTTACCCTGGTGGGGGCATGATGTGTTATGTGGTTTAGTGGGAAAATACTGGTGGTAGGTGGATGGTTGGACTAGATGATTTTCAAGGTCTTTTCCAACCTTGGTGATTCTATGATTCTGTATCAGTCTATGAATGTCACTTGTTTACATTTCACAGCAGTGTGACTCCACTGACTCTTCCATGGTCAGTGTGTTTCCACTGGTCATGGTTTCCACTGGTCAGTGTAATTCATGCTATGCCTTTCTTCAATCTTTCCACAAACACAAATGCACTGTCTGTGTTACTTTGATAGAGCAACAGAAGAGCTCAGCAAGAGGCCTGCATTCTCTTCACAGCTTTGTTGCTGTTTTTGAGTAATTTGGGGCAAGACTGTTTCATTATTCACCACAGTTTCCCCAGCTAAAACCTGAATCACTGTCAACACATCATTATCTCTGATCTTTGCTGTCCAAGCTAGAGTCTTAGTGAGATTGCTGCTGGAGTTGGGATCTAGATATACAATTTCTGGCTGTCAGTATTTAGGGCATCCTAAAAATCCAGCTGTTGTATATCTGAATGTATTTGGAGAATTTAAAACACGCTATAAGAGCTTGAGAGAAAATGTTTATATGCAATATTAGAAGCTAGAGCTGTTATTTAATAACAAGTCACTTTCCATGAAGCTTTCTTTGCTAGCAGTTTTGAGTTTGCTTGAGACACCAATAGCTCTTAATAAAATGTTAGACATTTTTGTTTGACCTAAAGTATAATCAAAATGAAAAGATATTTGCCAGACATGGTTAACCGTGTGAGTCAGCTCCACTGATAGACTACATTGCTCTATCTCAACACTGTGTGCTCATTAAGCTGTGTTGCCCCTTTTGGCTTCAGTTGGTTCGTACAAAATCAGATTTTCTTATTTTCCTTCTCCATGCTGTAGCATTTCAGGGTTCCTTTATTCTTGGAGTTGTGGGGATGCACAGTCCCCACATGGTCATCTTAGTTTTGTGAAAATCAGCACTTGTTCATATTCATTGCTTATGTAATCTGTCCAGCAAAAGAAGATGAGAACAAGAAACAATCTCCTCTTATTACATGTAAGCTAAAGGTTTTGTTTAGTGTTCAGAAGTTTAAATTGGAGAGTTTTGTTGGATGTTGTCCTGAGTGCTTTTACTGCTGCCTGTGTAGCTGGGGCTACCATTCCCGTAGCAGCAAGGCAGGTCTTGTGCATGGAAGAACTTTGCATTACACCGGAGTAATCACAAGGTGGAGCTCAAGAAGCCCCTGTGACTTCGTTCATGCTGACAAACTGAACAAAAGTGCTTTCAATTTCTGTGTATTCTCATACTGAGTATGGAGAGCTGGGAACTGAGGACACTGAAGGCTGATTTGGTCTTCATATAGGGCAAGAACGTGAACTGTAGAAAGGCATGCTAAAACTGATGCAGTTGCTGAAGATGCAGATGAACATTGCTAGCATGGATGTGAACAGTATATAAATGTGCAGCTGTGGAAGAAGGCAGCTGTGGGAAAGAAAAATACTTTGAGGTTTGGATCCACTGAACTCCATGGGCTTTTAGTGAGAGGTTTTACATCAGGTGGAAACCTGAGAGAGTCAAATGAAATCTTTTCGGATTCCAGATTTCACCATCACTTTTCATATTGCAGAAATGGTGTAGGCCTCATCTGGTGTTTGATGGGAGACTTTATTTTCCACACTCGTCCTATTTTTATGGGGAGTGAGGCTGGAGGGAGACAGACTTGTCTCTTGGGTCTGCTGTGGGGTAGTTTACGGCTTAAAATGCCTGGGTCAGGAACCAGTTCTGATGTCTCAGCACTGTGTGGGGTATCAGAACCCATGCTCTTTCCATTCCAGTGGCCTGGCAGTGCATTTGAGCAGGTCCTACATGCCTACATTGCTGACCTGTGATCATCTCTGAGGCAAAGTAAAATTTCTATGCAGATTGATATTTACTTACTCTTTTCCCAGAAACTGGCTTCAAGATCTTCTTTGAGGCATCAGGGAAAAGGCAGCTTGAAAGATAACAACGGGGTTAGTGAAAGTTCAGCGAGCAAACTTGGGATTGAAGACTTGACCTTCCTTCGTGTATTGGGAAAGGGCAGTTTTGGAAAGGTGAGTGTTTTTTGTGGCTCTCTGGGGGAAATGCTCTGTTTCTTGTTTAAGAAGCTCTGAGGTATGTGAAATTACTTCATTATGTGACTTGCAGGTTGTCTAGTGGGCTGTGCTTTGTAAGCCGTGTGTGACAAGGCTGCTTAGAGAATGTATGGAGAAAAGGGAAGAGAAAGAAATCTGATAGCAAAGTAAAGAATGGGTTATCACAAAATAAAACTAATACAACAACCAAAGATGCCACGTCCCGTACCAAGCACTATGAGTGTGTGCATTGACACTAATTTTAGCAGCATTTCTCGAAGCGTATAAAAAGTTTTCCTTTAAAAGAGCCAAGGCTGTTGTTTCAAACACAGCAAGACTGGGGTTTTGTTTTCTCTGCTTTGCCACAAAGTCAGTGTAAAATATTGCACTTGGAATTGATAACTGAGGAGGGAACTGGGACAGATGGTCTGCACTGGCACAGGTGTTTGACCATGGATGATTTTGAGCACTTAGCCCCAAAGCAAGCATTGGAGTCTGTGGGCAGAAGACTGTTGCAGGCAGTAGTGTATGTGTCATTGCTTGTACGCTGATGCCCATGCTAACAGTCTGATTCACTTGCACCCACAAGCCTGCTCACAAGATAACTGATCTTTCTAATGTGAGAAGGTACAACAGTCTCTGTATTGCTCAAAGAGACTGAGGGCTCAGCCCTTGTGACTCATCCTCTCTTTTGGTTTAGGTGATGCTTGCCAAGATGAAAGAGAGTGGGCAGCTCTATGCAGTGAAGGTGTTGAAGAAGGACGTCATTCTCCAAGATGATGATGTTGAGTGCACCATGACCGAGAAACGCATCCTCTCCTTAGCAAGGAATCACCCATTCCTCACCAAGCTCTACTGTTGCTTCCAGACTCCTGTAAGTACAGTTCAAGCAGTGGAAAGCCACCTTCCTGATACTGCCTGGCATGTTCAAAGTAGGGGCACTCTCCTGTGTTTTTCCCCACCTGTTAGGCCTTAAACTCAGGAGAAAGCTCTCTGCTCAGGGGTGAGCTGTGGACCTTTAACAGGCATTTGTCAAACAAAATCCTGGTGTTCTGTAAGCTCTCTAACAAACTGGTAGTAACAGGGAGACCTGTGTTTATATCTTTCATAGAAGCATGTTTATGCATGGAGTGCATAATTAAAATGCCCACAGACCTGCAGTGTCCTGCAGTTGTGGGATCTCAGGCCCTACTGACCTCCTCCCTGAAAGTTAATAGCACTGCTTTTGCCTTGCCTGCTCTGAATTGAATGAAAGATCCTTCTGGGATTAGTGGTGGGGATCTTACTGATATGGGTAGACACTGAGTCAAACCCTTATACAGTCAGTATTTATTTGCGTGCATACAAGACAAAAGACAGCATTGCTGTCACTTGTGATACATATACTTCAGTGAAAGACTATGTGCTGCCTGTCCAGGTGGGAGCCTCCTTCTGCATGTGTGCATGTGGGGTGGGAGCTGGTTGTTGATGTAGGTGGTGGAAGTAGGATTTGCTGTGATGGAGGCAATGGCCACAGCAGTATCACAGTGAGGTAAGTTTGGGAGACCCTGAGCTAAGCTGTTATGTAGCTCCAAAGCATTTTCACAGTGTAGCTCTTATAGACTTCCTGGGCTGACTACCAGTTGCTTTTTGTCCTTTGGTAAATGCTAATGGGGTTTGTTTTCTCCTTAGAAGAGGAGGGATGAACTTGCCCTTTTAATTGCAGCTTCACTCTTTCGTAAACCCAATGTGCTCAAAGAAAAGAAAGAAAAAAGAAAAAGGAAGAGGTATTCAGATGTGTTCTGCCACCCACCTGTTTCTCTTCTCGTTGGGATGATGCAACAGCCAGTTATTGAGTTCAAGAATTGTGCTCGTTTAGGGTGGAGCCCTTGAGGAACATTCATGTACTAGAAATGAGGTGTTGTGGTTTTTGTATATACAGCTTATGAAGTTTCACAGAGCAGTTGTATTGTATAGCAGAAGCAATGCATAATGCTCACTGTGGTCTCTTGTAACCAAGGAAACTCTGTTTAATAACATGAAGAAGCAGGGCCCAAATTTTAATGGCCTTACTGAACTTCTCTTGTAAAATATCAGCAGTGTCACGTATTGATGTGAGCAGTTTGCGGTCAGATCCAGGACAGCGGCATTCTTGCTACCTGTTGCTATGGCTTTGTTTAAGAGAATTGCGGCATAGGTGTGAAAACAGCAAATGCAGTCCTGGGCTGTGTGTTTTCAGTGAACTTAGAGAGGATTTAAGGTCACTACTAGTACTGCCTGTCATTTTCAGAGAAAGAATGCAGTCTGCTTTGGGCGCAGAGAAGGTCTGCTGGGCTGTTGAGGTAACTGAAGAGTCTTTTGCAAATGGAAGAAAGGGATGAGCTCGGCTTGTTTAGACTCGCAGATTGAAAGCAAAAAGAGGATCTGATTGATGTCTGCAGATCCACGGAGGAGGGAAACAAAACTGTCAAGATGCTGGCTGAGGTTGAATGAATCTAGACTGGCCATGGATACAGTTAGACTGGAAATGAAAAGGAGGTTGCTGAACGGTAGAACTGCTTGGAACAGGAATTTCTGGACCAGATTCTCATCAGAGGAGGGAAGGGAAGAATCCCTCAGTCCTCATTGCCCTCAGCCTGGTCAGTCTCTGAAAGGATGCCAAAGGAGTGGTGCTTGTCATAGCAGGGCTATTTCCAGTTTTCCTAGGTTACTCTTTTACTTGAGTCCTGTATTGTTTCACTATCCGGACTGATAATTTCCCTCCAGTAACAAACAAAAACAGAAAGAGAAACAAAGGAAAGTTTATTTTAGACTCATGTGCTGCACTGCGTCTTTTGTCCATGTTCTTCATACAGTGACACCCACCTCAATCCAGAATAACCAGATTTAAATTGCTTATAAAGGTGTAATTAAATCCCTTTGCTGTAATGAAGAAATGATTGCAACAGTAGAGTATTTGTGGCAAAGTGCTCCCAGGAGGGCTTAAATGGGGCTGATACAATACGTAGGGTTTATGGTTGTTCTTTACATGGCATTGGGTTATCCAGTCTGCTAACACTTATTTGTCAGGGAAAAAAAAAAAATATATATATATATAGAGAGAGAGAGAGAGTGAGAGAGAGAGAGAGAAAGATGGAGAGTAATCACTAAGACAAAATGTTGGCCTGAAGCTGTGTTTAAAAATAACCAAGCCAATTTCTTGTGTGTGGAGTTGGGGGGAGGCTTGCACAAATCAGTACTTATTTTCACTTGCAGTTACATGGAAGCCACATCACATGGATCACAATTACAGTCCAAATTCTGAAAATGTGGCATTAACAGTTTGCGTCATAAGAAAAACAAGCATGGCTCCAGTCTGCAGTGGGTGGAGATGTTGGATAAATAATGACTTATTTGGCCCGCTTTTAGCATTTATTTTTTTTTTTTTAGAGGAATAGCCATTTTGAGGCTTCTAACTGTTTTTTTCAAAAGGAAGTAGCAACTTGATGCCATGAGATGTATCAGGACACGCCGGGACCAGGTAGCATCCCTTCTGCAAGGTGCATGGGGCTCGTGGTAAGTGCTGAGTTCAGTTTGAACCAGCAGCAGACTCATTGCAAACGAGTGAAATTATCTCCTGGGCTGCTTTAGGAGGTCCGGGAAGTTGTTATCCCCTCTGCTTGGTGCTGATAAGGCCACATTCCCCAGTACCAGAGGAAGTTATAAGAGCTGGGGAGAAGGACCTCAGAAGCGTCTGAAACACTGCAGCACTTTGAGAACAAGTTTTGAATGTTTGAATGGAGCTAGAGCCATACACTCTTGTATAATATTCTACCTACACCAGCTGTTCTATGCAGAGCCTAGGGCTGACTTAAACAGCCTAGGGCATGTCTGTGCTGCACAGTGCGATATTGTGTGGTGCTAGTAATCTAGCATTAGCTGAGCTGGCACAAGTACCAGAAACAGCAGTGCATTGTCTGAGTTAATCTATGCTGCTGCTACTTTTGCTTGCCTGTTTTGAGTTAGCTGAGTTTTTTCTGCACTTACACCGGTTGCTGGTCGTTTTCAGAAAGGCTTTCTGATGCTGCCTCTGTGCAGTATCTGTGTTTTGTATGATCTCAGCTGCAGCGTAAGGTCTGCTTTAATATCCCACGGTGGGCTGAGGCTGCCTGACCTCCTGACAGCCTCCTTGCTCTCTTACGGGGTATTGCAGCCACTAGGTGGTAGGAGTTGCAAGTGTTGTCTCTGCCGGGTAGCTCGCAGCTTCCAGAGACTGAAGGGGAGATAAAGGGTGGCAGAGGCTGGGCATGGCCCTGGGCGTGCTGGGCACCGGACAGGCAGCAGCTGGGGACTTGCACTTCCAAATTCCTTTCCTCTAAAGGGAGGGAGCTGTGCTGGTCCTGCTCCAGCTGCACCTGTGTGAGGTCTCCCCTGCTCACCACAGAGATACATCTGTGTTATTTTAATTCTTTTATACTGAATGCCTTGGTTTGAGTACTTTCAGCCTTGCATAAGCCGTTTACCTCTGCTTTTTCTAGTGCCTTACAAACCACCCCTTAGTGTCAGAGAGGATTATGCTCCTGCTGCAGTAATCTGTGAGTTGCTGACAGGTGCTGGGGCTAACCTGCGGGTAATCTTGGATTCTGTGTTAGGGGTCACAAGCACCCGAAATTGCTTGTTTCCGTTTACCTAGCATTGGTGTCATCCAACACCTTAACAATACCGACCTAGAACGGGTGAAGGAAGCTATCTGTTTAAATAATGAAGTCAGTAATTTAACACTGAGGAATGTAGATCCTGGAATGTTTTAATTAAAATGAGTTTGCAGTAAGTAGATCCTGTCATCTTTGGGGTTTAGGAACAATTCTTCCTGCACAGGTGGTTTGCTTTTAAATCCTTTTGTCTCAGCTCTTCTGCATGAGAATGAGGAGGACTGGGGGAGATCCGCTTCCCATGCAAGTAGTGTCAGAAGCACTGGTTAGAGGTTGCTGCCTTTTATGTTTATTGCCCTTATCTCTTTTCTCATGACCACAGGGTGCTTTCAGGGGACCATCCCTCAGGCGATGCTGTTTGCAGCACTGTCCCTGTTACTGTGATCATTATATGGATTTGCTCTCTGTGTGGCTCTGCTGACAGTTGCTGAGGCACAGAGCCTGCCTGTGCTGTTCCAAAAATAGTGAGACTCGAGAGCGTGTCTTTCTGTAACAAGCGTCCTTCAGAAG
>JAOWBP010002559.1:48449441-48460957 GCA_028571105.1 Tragopan temminckii | reverse complement strand
GGTGAGGTCAGCGGGGATTCCAGGGCAGCTAATGGAAGTGGTGGTACCTTTCTCAGAGGGCAGCCTGCTGGCCAGTGTGCAGCTTTCTGTCCCTTTTACAAGCTGTTTGCTGATATCGTGCTCAGCACAGAAGGGAAAGGCTTCTTTTCTTCTGGTTCCTGGAACACTGAAACAGTGCTCCCAGGGTCAGCACAGGCTGTGACACAATCACAGGTGTTTGGGGAGATGAGGCTGTGAACAGCTCCAGTTGATGTTCAAGCTAACCTGGAGCCTTAGACAGGGTGTAATTTCAAGAGGAGCTTGACGAGGACTGGCAGAAGTGCCTGGTGGGATGCTCAAGTGCCCTGACACAGGCCTTGGAGCGTGCCGATGGGAGACAGGGAAATGGAGAGGGCTCTTTGATGTTTGAAGGGTGCTGAGAGGGAGCCCCTTGGGAGCAGAGAGGAGAGCTTTGATCATCTCACAGGCTCCAAACCCCCAGCCTTCCCCCTGACTTATCAGGAAGATACAACTTGCTGTGTGCACATACCCAACAGCCAGGCGTGCTGCTTGAATGTTTTTCTGAAGGCTTGCAGGTCCTTCTTCCCCTTTTCTTAAGCATCCAGACTGGTGCTAGCCCAGGCTACTGTGCTGAGAGGCCAGTGTGTGCTTCTGTTTCATTGCTGCCAGCCTAAATCAAATGAAGAAGGTGATGAGAACATCCTGTTTCTAGGCTTAGTGTTCTGCAAAAGGCTTTGTATGGCCTAGCGCACTTTTTGGTCATAAACATTGGCAAGAAAGGGAGGCATCCTGCTGGGGGCTGGCTGCAGAGCCTTTGTGAAGCCAGGCTTGGGGTTGCTTGTGCTTTACCTGGGGCTTTGGGGAGACAAGCTATGGTTTTTGGGGAGTGGCCCCTCTGACGTGGTGGGAATCACAGAATCATTAAGGTTGGAAAAGACCTGTAAGATCCCAAGTCCAACCTCAGCCCACTCCCACCATTCCCACTGCCCACGTCCCTCAGTGCCACATCTCCACAGTTCTTGGACACCTCCAGGGACAGTGACCCCACCGCTCCCTGGGCAGACGTGGCACTGCATTGCCATTCTTTCAGAGAAGAATTTTTTCCTGTTATCCAACCTGAACCTCCTCTGACGCAACTTAAGGCCATGACGTCTTGTCCTCTTGTGGAGAAATTTCCTCTCTCCACCCTTGTGCTCCCACTGTACAGCCTGGGTGCAGGGTCACCTTGACCACTGTTTCATGGCCACCACATGGACAGTCCATTTCTGTTTCTCAGTCTGAGTTACGTCTGATGTAACATGGAATAAAGCCAGATCTGTGAAAACTGTGGTTTTGTGGGTGTCCACCAAAAACCCGTGACGTCTTTAGCAGCACAACAGTCTGATTCGTTGGTAGAACAGATGCGTCAGACTATTAAAGTTAGAGAGGCTCAGCTGTATCTGGTGTGCACTGTCACACCTCTGGTGGTCTCCTCATTGCAGGAAGTTGGATGGTTTTTATTTGTAGGCAGAGCAGTTTGGGCTTCAGAAGGTGAAACAAGATCAGACTGACATTTCTGACTTTATCTGTGAACTTTGCTGGGTGTCCACGCTTACACTGCACACTGAGGTGATATGAGCTGAAGTGAAAATATGACCTGAAGTGTTAGCTCCCATCATCTTAACACTGCTGTAGTCATTTTCCTGCCCTGGGCGCTGGAGGGACTTTGGCTACCTGCATTTCCATGAGCCTGAGAAAAACTCCCCATCTGCAGTGGCTTGTGAGAGATACTGTACCTGTTAGGTAAAATGGTCAAGTTTAGAACAAAGGTAGCCAGGGGACGTTGTGTTGCATATATTTACTGTGGCAAACCACAAGTAATATTTTTCTTTGGCTTTAAAATCTAAAAAGTTGCAGGGCAAAAAGAGTTGAAATGAAACAACTCACAAACAGCCTGAATGACCAAGTGATTGTTAGTGATTAGAAAGGATTAAAAAAAGAAGGAAAAAAAGAAGCTATCAGCACTCAGAGGAGAGCTAACTAGCTGAGGCTGAACCCAGTAGTGGTTTCAGTTTTAACTCTCTTTGAACCTGTATTGCTTTCCTGGCAGTGTTGTGTGGATTCATAAAGCCCTTGCTTTGCCACTCTGATTTTCCTGCAGACCTTTAGGTGAACTTTCAGAGGTCTCTGGCTTTCCCCAAGTGCAGTCTGAAGCCAGCAGATGTTGCAAATAGTATTTCTGGAAAACAGGTCAGAGCTGTCTCAAGCTGATCAATCCAAATTGGAGGCAGCAATTCCAGCAGCTTGTTCTGAACTGTAAAAATGGTAATCTTTGTAAAGCTGCTCTCTTCTGAGACACCACAATATTAGCAGCTAGCTGGGGGTGCAGATGTCCTATAAATTTCTGTCTAATGAGTGATGTCTGTAGCTTGATATATTCTCGCTCCTTATTCCTCGATTTATTCCTCAAGTTCAGCCAGTCCTTTGGTTTTTGGTCCTTCAGGAGGGAAGTAGTTGTGTACTTTTTTGTGCTGTTTAATAAGATCTGGGGGGTAAGATTTGACTTCTTCTTTCATTCTTCTTGCATTGTATTCTACTTTCAGGATGTTTTATTTTAATGCCCAAGATGGCTTTTTTCCCCCCTTCTGAATTGGGATTCCGTAAGGACTTTTGGTATGAGCTGGTTGGTCTGGTGCCTGTAATTTTGGACTTTTTGTTGCTAATGAAACAGATACAAATGAAGTGATTTAGTATTATCCTCTTGCATGTATATTGAGTAAAAGTTTTTGGTCGTAAAATGAGCTAATCCAAGTGTGAATTGGACCATCTTGAAGTGAGGAGGTGGGGAGGAAATGCGTGCGTTTGGTTGACCTGCATTTCCCAAAGAAGAAATGATTGTGTTTGATTGCATGTTACAAAACCTCTCTAGCCTGCGAGATTTCAGCCCAACAGTAAGAAAAGACAGTAAGAAATGTGGAGGATGAGGTGAGATTATTTGGGAGCATGTGGGAACCCATGACTACCATCTGCTTGCCCTGGGTTGTGACAGTCATACAGCTCTTCTGGAATGAGCTCAGCATTAATGCTGTGCTGCATGCACATGTGTGCACAAGGCAGCCTTTACCCCCAGGGACTCCAGAGAGTTTATTTATGCTAATGCAAGAGCCATTTTGCTATTCTCTAGGTGATGTTTCTGTGCCTGGCTGCCACTGCATGAGGGAAGCTAGCATTGTGCACCAGCATAAAATAGCAGAGTGTGGTCATGTGCAGTAACTGCCCCATTCCCCAGCTGTGATAGTGATGCAAGAGCTAAAAATGAGGGAAGTGACCTGTTCTTCTCAGAAGTGCATTCACCAGCTCATCAAGCTGGGAGGAAATGCAGCTTCCCCAGCTTCACAGTCTGAATTGTCACTGCACCCCTTCCTGGCTAAAAGAAGAAAACAAAACCTAATGAGAGAAAGAGATCTTCCTTTTCTCAGCCCTTCGGATGTGGTGGGCACACCCTGATCCCAATGGCTCTGGGCTGTATGGTGCTGCCTGCTGCATGCTTCCTTGCCATGGTCTGATTTCTCCTGGGTGTAAGCAGTTTTTGGGGCTGATATGTACTTGGGGAGCTGTTGAAGCACAGAGGGAAAATGTCTGATGGAGCCAGCAGATTGCTGCAGAGCCTGCCGCCTCCACCACTGTGTCTGTATGGGGTCTTGGGCCGTGGTGGCAGGTGCTGGTGGCAGTCATCACTGTGACTGTGTTTAGGAAGCGTAAGTGATGCATCCAGATAATTCCAGCTGAGCAGACATGATGTGGAGCTATTTCTTTTCTTCTGCTTAATGTAGTCACTCTGATACGAAATCAAAAGACCAAAGCTTTGTCAGGCATAAATCAGCATCCTTGCTCCATTGCAGCTGAGTGTTGCTTGGATGCCGCCTGGAAATTTGGGGCTGAGCTCAGCTGCTTCAGCTGGAGGTTGGATATTAGGAAAACCTCCAAAAGAGCAGTGATACATTGGCACAGCTGCCCAGGGAGTGCTGGGGTCACCATCTCTGGAGGTGTTCAAGAACTGAGGAGATGTGGCACTGAGGGATGTGGCTTAGCAGGTAGTCAACAATTGGACCGGATGATGTTAGAGGTCTTTTCCAACCTTCATGATTCTATGATTCAGCTCTTCCGCGCATCCCTCATACTATTCACATTCTGATGACAGCTGTGATCCAGGGTTATTTCTGTAGGTGTAACACAACCAATAAATATTGGAAAACAGACCTGCTTATTATTTCTCCTCCAGGTCCCGTGCTGTGGAGTGCACTGACCCAGATAATGGTCACTTGCCCTGCTGGCAGGGCTGGACGTGTGGCCTCCCAAAGGCCAGTCCTGAGAGTGTCCTGCTTGTTTGCATGTTCCTGGCAAGACCTAGGGCAGATTGCTTTGTGTGGGGGTTGTTGGCCACAAAGGGAGAAAGGGAACATTGGGAACACTGAGGGAGCCTGCCAGCTTCTGTAATTATCGTGTAATAATTTGCTTACAAGCTTCCTGAGCCCTTCTACTCATTTTTGGAAGCAGTAAACTTTTGCTGTGGAGCAGTGACACAGCTGTCTCTGTATGAAGATAATTTTGAAAGCCTGCTTTCCGCTCTGCAGAGCTTATACTGCCAGAACAGTGAAAAATCACTGTTTTCTTGGGGAAACCCTTTGGCTTCAGTGAACTCAGATCAAGTCCAAAGCTGATTTTCTAAGGAGTTGTGTGGATGAGTTACTTTGAAAAGGATGAAATGCAAGCTTAGCAGAATTCCACTGCCAGACGTAGTTGGTTTTTTTTTTTTTTTTTTTTTGAGGACTGCACCGTTGGTCTAAACCACATTTGACCAGCGCTCCATCTCCTCTAGATGCTGCTCTGGATGACAGCTGTCAGCAAAAGAGCAGGCTTGTGTGAAATTCCTCCTGGGTTGTGTCCTTGTCCTGCAGGGAAGCAGCGTGGGCAGGAGCAGTGCTGGGGGAGTTTTGCTGCTGAGGGATGAACAGAACTCCTCCAGGCACACTTTGCTGGCTCTGGCACAGAGCTCTGTTGTCGTCTTTGATGTCTGCGCATAGGAATGCATCTCTTCCCCTTCTCTTCCCTCCACACCCCTTAAATTGGGGCAGTGATGCTGCCCTCTTGCATTTATTTAATATGAAAGGAGGTAATGCTCTCACCCTAGCTGAATTCAGAGATCTTTGGCATGACGCTGATCTTGTGTGGCTTATCGTGGAATCATAGAATGGCCTGGATTGAAAAGGACCACAGTGATCATGTAGTTTCATCCCCCCTGCTGTGTGCAGGGTCACCAACCACTAGATCAGGCTGCCCAGAGCCACATCCAGCCTGGCCTTGAATGGCTCTTAACTGGAAGTGGGTAGAAACCAGCCATTGCGCTGGCCCTTTTTGGGTCAGAGAAAAGATTTTAATAAAGTTACAATAAAATCTTAATACAGTCTGGATTGTATTAAAATTCCTATGGTGATAGCAATCTTAAACAAGAGGAAAGTTATGAGGATTCAAAACAGCTTCCTAGTAGATCTAGGGGGGACAAATGGCTAAACCAGTGTTTGGGTTGGAGTTTGTTTGAGGGTACCTGATATCTGGCTTGGTCTTAGGGCACTCATTGTGTGTTCTTTAGATGGCCCCAGCATGGCAAACTCAAATTTAAACAAACAAATCTAGAAACCCAACTGGTTGTCTCTCAGTGAAGTTGGCAGGGCTGATCTCTGGCTGTAGGCCAGCTTTATGAACTTACCTGATTGCATGGACTGTATTTATGCTCCCTCCAAATGTTTATTTTGTTTACTATAACAATTGCTCTGTGGCTTTATTCAGCCTCCATCCCAGAACAGAAAGGCTGCAATGTGATTTCCTCATGCGGCTGCCGCTGCTGCGAAAGCTTTAGCGTCACCGTTTCCTGTTGACTCAAATGCTCTTTCTTACTTTGCCAATATCAAGAAGAGATAGCAAATCAGGGAAAACTTGTGAGCAATGCAAAACAGAAAACAGTCATGAGGATGTCAGTGCTGAGCCCTGGCAAAAACACTCCAGCTTTCTCTTACCCCTTGATTTGCACTGAGAAGACCCCAAGGGAGGAGCTCACAGCTCTAGCTGGCAGTTGGGGTTGGACCTGAGAGAGGAGCTGCAGTCTCCTTGTGTGAAGCAGAGCTCACCTGAGCCTTCTCTCACCTGTGTGCAGAGCAGCACCTGTGCTCAGGAAATACAGGGAGAGCCGGCTCAAATTTGCAAGCATCTGAACTGCCTGCTATTTTAGGCTTTCCCTTTTTCCTGACCCCCCTTTGAAGCTATTTGTATACTCTTATTTTGCATGCTGCAAATTGCCTTTATTTATTCCATAAAATACCACTGTTCGTTTTACTTCTCAGCAATTCCTGGAAGGGGAGTTGGTCTTTGTAGCTTGGCAAACTGATTTTCACTTAGGAGTGAAAATGGCAGCACTTCCTTGGTCCTTAGATCCGTGATCCCCACAAGTGCTGGTGTTTGTTGCCAGGTATGCAGGAGGCCAGTGCACACATGCTGTGTTACGAAGAAGCTGTAATATTCATCCTGCTCTTTTCTTCAGCAACTGTGTAGGATTTCTGTGTTAGAAAACTGTAGACTTCAGCTGGACATTACAAAAATAAATAAATAAAAATTTGAGTAGTCAAAAGTTGCGTTAGGCCTAAACAGGAGAACTTCATTAATTAAATAGTGGATTATTTATACTTAGCCTATGAAATGAGACCCTGGCTAGAGGAGAATCATAGAATGGCTTAGGTTGGAAGGGACTTAAAGACCATGGGCTCATTGCCCTCCAGCTCAGGCTGCCCGGGGCCCATCCATCGCCTTGGGCACCTCCAGGGATGGGGCACCCACAGCTCTGGGAAGCAGTGCCAGTGCCTCACCACTCTCTGAATAAAGAATTTACTTCTAACATCTAACCTAATTCTCCCCTTTTAGTTTCAAGCCATTTCCCCTTGTCCTATTGCTAGCTTTAGTTAGCACACTTGTGAGCACCATGCAACTTGTGCAGTGATACTCAGTCATGTCTGCTGCATATTCCCATGTAAATAATAATAATGTAAATATTGTGATAGAATGTTTCAGTGCATACTGGAATGTCTAAGAAGAAAGGGGGAGCTTCCTTTAAGCATTGCAGAGCATAGAAGTGTATCCAGAAGTCTGAGATGGGCCATGGAGCTCTGCCAGAACTGGAGAAGCAGAGAGAAAGGGTTAACTTTGTCTCCCTGAAGCTTACCTTTAACAGAGAGTAGAAAATACGTATTCCTCACTGTGTGCATGTTTATACAAGCATACATGTTACTTACATAAATACACATTGCTTGTCAGGTTGCTGGTAAATTAAATTACTTCCTGTAGAGGATCTGGCAAAAGGGATTTTTTTATTTTTCTTTTTGAGTGTGGGATTGTAAAGGTGCCTGGACAAGCTGGGCTAGATAAACATGTGGCATGTGGAGAGATCAGGAGGAGGGAAGGAGATGTAGAAGCTGGCCCGACTGGCATGGCAGAGGTGATACATGGGCTGCACAACAGATAGGCATGGTAAAGCCACATCCAGTCCAAGCAACTGCAGTGAATGTGTGGCTCTACAGATTTGGTGTGAGCTAAAGATGTAATGTTGGTACTTGGTTTGCAGCGTGTGCTGTTCTAGCTAGACTGCTGCCATAGCTAGCCAGCCCTAAGCTATGCAGCTAGTGCTGTTGTCTGTATGGACTGGAAAGAGCAGTCAGCATGTGGCTGTGGTACTGCATGCACTGTTCGATTGCTGGGTGTTCACCTGTCTTAGCCTTGGTGCTTCCTGAAGGAGCACAGAAGGAGCTGTTGAACCAAACCCAGCATGGTGACGAGAAGCGAGCTGTCTTCTTCCACCACTAGACATGTGCTCATGGATGGAGAGGATTGAAGGGATTCCTGGTTGCTTTTCCGTGTACATCTCAGGATGTTAATGCCTTTGCATTAGTAGTCATTGCAAGCTGGCTGGCTGCCAGAAAGTGGAGAATAACAATGCTCATCCTCTTAAATTTAGAGAGGCTTTAAAGCCAGCTTGGAGATGATTAACATCAGACCTGGGAAGGGGCTTGTGGGGAGAGAAGGGCACATTGTACCACTGCAGGGCTGGCTGACCTCACGTGAGATGTGTGCCTGCTCTGCAGTCTGCTTGTTCCTGTTACCCGTGGTAAAACTGAAACAATTAGTGCTAAATGTCCTGAAATGTGTAACAGGAAATTCTAAAACAATTCTAGGGTTTAGTTTTGTGGCAAATCACTGTGTATCCATTCTCCCAGTTACGTGAGCACCCCTTTGGCACACGCCGAGCCCGCACGCAGACTGTTGAACTTGCAGTTTAAGCAAGTGTCTCCCTATCTGCAGACTTGTGCAAAATCCAGAACAAAGCTGAAATAGAAACTTCAAAGACCAGCAGCTGTGGTTAATGGGCTGAACTTTATTGAGCTGCTCACTTTGCTGCCCAGCAGAGACTTTGGTTTATGCTTTGTCCTTATCAATTCCTTCATCAAACTGAGGTCTTTAGTTTAATCAGACCTGTCAGGAAGGCTAAAATATGGAGGCCTAAAAGGCAGCTGCCATGCAGTGGACGGCAGGAAAACCCTCTCTATAAGATAACGTGTATTCCCTAGAAATAGTGTCAGGATATCTTAAAGACAGTGTTGTTGTTGCTGTTCAGAGCTCTCGTGCTGCTGAGGCAAAGCTGCGATCTGGCTTTGCATGCTGTACTATGAAACATTTATCCCCAAAAAGCTGCAGTGAGTAACGAGGGAATGACTTTTAGCAGTTTTCTGACTGCTTGGCTCAGAAAGTGCTGCTGAAGGGGCATCCCACTGCTGGAACCAGTTCAACAAGCCCTCTGTATCAGCACCTGCTGATATGCCTGATCCACGTGTGAACAGGAATTTGTTTGTGGGGGCAAAACTTTGGGCGGTGGGGGGAGCGCATGGCAAGGAGGTATTAACAGATCTTCCATTCTTCCCCCCCAAAACAGTGGGTTTTTCCCCCAGCGTCTCACGGGTGCTCAATCTGTTTATGTTTGGGTGATGATAGAATTTTCTAAGCCTGATGGAGGATATGATTAATGCTGTTCATGTCTGTTGTGTTTGCGTGTGTGAAGGATCGCCTGTTCTTTGTGATGGAGTTCGTAAATGGCGGGGACTTGATGTTCCATATTCAGAAGTCGCGTCGCTTCGATGAAGATCGAGCCCGGTTCTATGCTGCAGAAATTATTTCAGCCCTTATGTTTCTCCATGAAAGAGGCATCATTTATCGGTGAGCTCTTCATTCATTCATTTTCTTTGTCTGAACCCCGTGGCTGAGATGATAGCTTGAGTTTTCTGCTTGAGTGAATAACTGTCTCTTGCTGCCCACCAGGAACAAGTTGTCAGCTGGGATAACAGCACCTCTGCTTTCCCACTAGAAAATATCCGAGGTGCACCCAGCTTCCAGGAGGGAGTGAAATTCCTGCTTGCTGTATTGTCTGCAGGGAGAGCGTTCCTGTAATGTGTGTGCAAACACAAAGAAAACAGGTTTTTCTTCCAAGGCATGAGGTGTTTGTGTTGTCGTCAATTCACATGACTGCAGATCTGGCTGCCTGTCTGCTCAGGGCTGGCTCTGCTCTGCACACCCCAGTGTCTGTGCTTTTAGCTGTGGGACATTGCTGCTGGATGACCAGAGACCCGAGGCCCAGGGGCCTGTCCTGCTGCTGTGGAGCACATTCCAAACTGATGGCAAAGGGGGAAGTGTTCAGTGAAACCCTTTAGGTTTTCTGGGAGGTAAAGACAAGGAGCTGTTGCCTTCACTACTGTGTGCCTTGTTATTTAAAGGCAAATTGGTGCTGGTTACACCCAAACCTTTTTATTTCCCTGTATTAACTGTGAGCCTGTGCTTAAATCCTATGAAATTGCCATGCCTGTTTGGTGCTGTTCAGCTCAGTTACTAAATGTCTTTTCATTCCAGCCTTGGTCCTGCAGGGGGAGATTCTTCTACCTGCCTGTGTCTGTGTCTGACATTTGTGCATCTGCATTAGGGTCAGAGTAGCATTGCCTCCCCGCGTCAGCCTCCACTCCCAGGTCTCAAGGCTGTTCTCAGGAAGCCGTTTCCCCATACGTACATACATCTCTTGTTCTGTCCTCCCCCAGGACCCTAGAGGGCAGTTTGGTTAATTTTTTTTCCTTTCTCTATTGCCAAAGTGCTCTATTATCAGCTCAGGCATCAAGGCATGGGGCAGGCAGTGTGGATCAGACAGCCAGTCTGCTCTGTGGCCTCCCTGACCCGGATGACCATTCAATCAGCATCCCCTGAGAGAGCTGTTCCGGGGTGGCACAGTATGCTGTAGCAAGGAGATGTCAGTACTGAGACAGTCTAGTTTAAGCGAGAGGTGTTTCTGACATGCTTTGCATAACCCCTGACATCCTCTTGCTCGTAGCGTTGGAAAGGAGGAACAGTCAGTTGTTTCATTTGGATACTGTTACCTGGGTTCCATCAGCAAAACATGCATATTTGGGTATGGTCTGTTGTGGCCTTGCTCAATCCTACTTGTGGCATGCCAGAACAGTGAGGGGTTGGTTAAAGCTGCACAGCTGTGACCCACATATGGGACCAATTCCAATGCGAGTCAGTCTCTGTCAGTATCCTTTCAAAACTGTGGTTGGGCCAAGTGCTGTTTGGTTTTGGGTTTTGCATAGTTTAGCTCAGGTGATGCTGTTCTGTGTTTAGCAGTGCGTTCTGCCATGTCAGATAAACCCAAATTTTGATGCATTAAAATCTGAATAGCTGAGAGCTGAACTGGCCCAAGGGGTTGTGCAGAAGGTTCTTTGCTATAGTGAGATTATAGGATAAATCAAGTAAGGCAACTTCTCTTTCTCCTCCTGGCTTGAGTTCCATAAAAAACAGATGGTCAGATGAAGACAGAGAATATTAAATTATTTTGAAGTATGAAATCATGTGATACATATGGCACAGTAAAATAGAGAAGGAATATCATCTTAATATTCTCCAGGGCCTGGGAGTATGAAAATTGCCAGTGATATATACCATACATACTGAGCTTCTAAAACGTGGTGATTGTCTGCATGGAATAGCAAATCTGCTTATTCTGCAGCTGGATTTCAGTCTAATTCTTCCCTTGTGAATAATGCCAGCTGCTGAAGAGAGATGCTGCCAGATAATTAGGCAAATGACATTATCCCTAAAATAGTGACATCCAATAGTTCTTGTCAATCATTCAGCAGCAAAACTGTGTCTGCTTGTAATGTAATGCCACGGTGCTTCCAGCTTGTCCTTACCCCAGCCCACTGCCTGTCACAGGGCAGAAGTAATCGATCCCTCTGGGTTTTGGCACTCTTCAAGTGCTGCTATAAGTCATGATAGAAATGGGAGGAGTAATTGAAAAGCTGCTTGAACAACTGCATGGGCTTTGATCTTGTGAAACTGGTTGAGCCATGGAGTCAGGTAGCTTCAGCTGCATGGGGTGGATGTGGGGGAGGGGCGGGGGG
>JAOWBP010002559.1:48438910-48449423 GCA_028571105.1 Tragopan temminckii | reverse complement strand
CAGGGAGACTCCTTTCTGGAAGTTATAAGGAGAGAGAGCTGCTGGTCATAGTTGTGATTGCTGATGTTGGGTCACAAACCTGGGCTTTGGAGAGGTGTGTGAAAGTGGCTCCAGAAGGGAGTCTGCAGATGGGAAGGAAATACTTGAAAGAGAATCATTGCATTTCTATGAGAAGGTTTGATGATTTTTTTTTTTTTTTTTTCCTGAATTTGAGTGCTTTCTTAGGAAGCTGAGAGGAGTGGGGAAAGAGACCAGAAAAACCTGACTGGAAGGTGTTTTGCCAGAAGCCGTTCAATGAGCCTCTTCATTTTGGATTCCCAGGGTCAGTGGAGTAAGAGTCACTGGCCCGGAGTACACTGTGTCATATGTTTTCCTTCTGGGCTAACCATCAATATAACAATACAGTATTTCCCCACTCCCTTCAAGATTAAGCAATTCAGGAGACAGCCTTTACTAACAGCATTTACTAACACTGTGACTGTACAGGACCATCAAGCTTTTGCAACATGTCCTGCCAAAAGCTGGGTTTTCTCTGCTTTGAAATGCCGGAGTGTTTTGGGAGTGAGCCCTGAAAGTTCATTGATAAGCAGCTGAAATCTGTCACTTTGGCTCTGTGTTTGCTGAGTTCTTTTCTGGCCACGTGTACATGATTTGAAATAGCTGTAGTGCAGTATTTCTGCTTTGCTGCTGTGAGCCCATGAGAACAGAGTTCCTCAGGCAGACAGTGTTGGTTAGATGTGACTTTTTAAGGTCACAGTCATCCTGATGCTGGAAAGATGCTTTCATAGGATGACTTTCATGATGCAACTGAAATTTTCAGTGGTTGCTTCTCACTTTGTTGAAAGTTTGCTTTTTGTTACTAAGCTCTGGTCAAAATAGAAGTGCTGTAAATGTGTGTGTGCATATTTGTGTGTGATTTTTCTTTAAGTGAGCTTTTAGTTTCACAGATACTCTTTTTTCCTTCTCATTTGCAGCATGGCAAAGGAGAGGTGGCTTTCTGGCCTTACCAAGGAAACATGCCTGGCTTGCCCTAAGCAGAAGTTTAGCTGTCATCTCAGCTGTGCCTATTTATAGTTGCTTCCTGGAAACACAATGTTGACAAGTATAGCGTGGTCCTATACCCTATCATGCAAGGAATAAAGCTGGAACAAACACAGCCATGAAAATGAGCTTTTCAATATATCAAATCATAACATATTGCACACCCCTAGGCACAGAGGGGTGGGACAAGGACATGCTTAGGATCAGCTCATGCTCAGTGTTGCGAAGAAAAGGTTAGGCAGTAATGAAAGCTATCATAGATAAAATCTTTGCTCACAGGGCACGCTTCTTGCACTGCTTCTTTATTTAATGACACTTCTAAAGAAAAACGGCATGCCGGGCCCTATTGCAGGTTGGTAGGTTTGTTTGTGATTTTTATGTGAAGATTGTGTGCAGTTCCCAGACTGTGGGAAGCATGCTGTGGCTTCTGTGCATGCTGGGAACAAAACAAAACAGCATTCAGTCTGAGCAGTGTGAGACTGCACAGTGGCTTACATAGTGCAGATGAGCTTGTCCACTTCCAGTCTTCTAAAAACAAAGAGACAGTAAGTAATTATAAGGGTTTATTTTAAATGCAGGGCTTTTCCTTCCAGGTGGTGTTAATGTGAGAATGTCTGATCGGCCCTTCTGCCCTCAAACCATTCATATGGTGGCATACAGCTTTGCTTGTGGCTCTGTCCACTTGCCCACGAGGTGACCCTCAATGAAAGCATCATGCCTGCATATTGAAGGGAAATGCAACTGGTTTCTTAAACTGGGTTGTCTTGAGGGGGAAAGGGGTAGGAGCATCCTGCAGACATTTTAGATTTCAGAAAGATAACAGCCTTTTTGCATCAACATGAAGCCATCAAACCAACCGGGTGGCATGGTCTTGATTTTTTTTTTTTTTTTTTTTTTACTTTCTCTGCTTCTACAGCTGTATCTCTCTGGCAGGATGAAGGGGTGATAAAACAGCTGCTTTTCAAAATGTCTCTGTGACCTGTGGAGGTGATACATGATGCAGTACATGGTGACGTACCTGAACTAGCCTCGGGCTTGTAGTTTTCTGGAACCAGAAGCAGTGTCTGCACATCAGGGCTGGTTTTGCCAGGGCAGGGTATGGGACTGTGTAGCCCAGCTCATCTCAGCACAGCACAGCAGCAAGTGTGTCACTGAGGGTGTAGACAAGCCTGGTGATGAAAAGCCAGAAAGGCTCAGGGCTGGAAAGCTTGGAAAAGGACTGCTTGTTGCACAGATAAAAACCCTTTTTATATTCTGAGGGCTTGTGCTGGTTAGCCCACTCCAAAGCCATTGTGACTGCCTGATTTTTGTTGTGGCTGGCCCATGAAGAGGTACATGGATCTGCTTGTGCTATGTCACGTGTCTGAGTATGGGATGGTATGCACCAAGTCCCTGTGCTCTGCTGTGCCACCAGCACTGAGATAAGGGCGGCAGTGTTATGTAGGTCCTGTGACTTGACTGTGCTTAATAGCATGCGTGGTCCTTTTTGAAGGCGAAAGATAATTATGCAATTATCCAAATGAGCACATGGTCTCGCTTCAGGGCTGAACACTAGCTCTTGGGGAAAATATGAGAGGCTTATTAATGGCAAGCATTTACTTTTTTGTCTGTTGTCTGAAAGCATCACCTTCATGTGTCTGGTGCTCCTTAGGATAGAGAAAAGCTTTTCCTCTGAGATCTGGAAGGGTTGCTGGGTGCTGGCCAGCTCTCTGAAATCATCACCTTCCTTCGTGTAGGAGGCCGGTCAGGTCTGCAGCTCTGTGTCTCATGACTGGTGGCTTTTATAGGCAGTGTGGTTTTTTGCAGCAGGTTAATTCCCAGCCAATTCAAACAGTAAGCTTGTGACATTTGGAGAGAGGTTTACATAAGCCTTTTAAGGAGAACAGTATTGCTGGAAAGACTTTTATTAACTGAAACAACACTAAAGTTCCTTTCAATGAAATCAATTAAAAATTACATGCTGAAAACAGGAGCTGAATGCCTTTCTTAATTACACAGAGCCACTGTTAACAGAGCAGCTCTTATTAGCGTGCTGTTTGCTTTTTCCATGGGTCAAGACATTGTAGACATAGGATCTCTCATGTTCTCTCTCTGTTTCTTTATTTTGCAACTGGTGATTTTGTTTATTCTCATCTCATGTTGCTCCTTTTCACATCTGGAGTCGGATCTGGTTTCCCCTGAAGTTGAAAGGTTCTCCCCAGGGATGTGAATGGGCAGGTGGGCTGGGTCTGCTGCTGATAGCACTGCCCTGCAAGGCAAACTGCCTGGTGGGAGGCTGGCTGGGGATTGATTACTGCTGCCTTGCTTAGGTGCTAAGCATGACTTTGTTTTCTTAGCAAATACAGGTGAATCTTTTGTTTCACGAGCTATTACTAAGCTGGACAGCTGTTCTGAAAGCTCTCATGTGAGCCTGCTACATGTGATGTACCTGTAGGTAGGCTTTGTTGTGCTCAATGCCTCCCCACTCTGGTGTGGCGTAAGTTCAGCTGATGGATGTGATCCCTGCTGCTTTGAGACCTCAATTGAGGGAGCTCCTGGGCTTGGTGCTTTCCTGAGTTGGGGCTGAGAAGGCTGCAGCAGATACGTGTAAGAAGGACAAAAAAAAAAAAAAAAAAAAGGACCTGCTATGTTAGGAGAACAGCAGAAAGAATGTGGTGTAAACTGATTTTATGGTGAACAAGTGAAGCAAATCAGCTAAAAGCTGCAAGTTGGCACAGAATGGCATACCAGCAGCCTGGTCCCTGCAGCAGCTACTTAGTGCAGGAGGGAGAACTTCATGCTGGAATACTTGGAAATGCATCATTCAGAAAATAGGAAGGAATGTCTGTCAGTGTGGGGAGCGTGGTAATGTCTGCAGCTATCCTGTGTGACAGTCGACAGCTTCTGTACAGTGGTTTGTGCTTATGGGTGGTATCTCTTCTACGTAATTTTTCACCAAACTGAGGTTGTGTTGCACACTTTCAAGCTGGGCTCCTGCCTGTGCTGTTGGAAGTGTTGTTTGTCTGCACTTGATTAGATGGAAAGTGCAGAGATAAAACAGCCTCTCACAGCTCCATGTCACTTTGAATCAGTCAGTGTGAAGACAGCACGGTCCTGATTTACAGTTGTGCTTACAGAGAGCAGTCCTGCTTTGAGATCCGCAGATCAGATCTCTGTGCCCCATTGATTCCACTGTGCATAGTCTGTGAACTTTAATACAACTTTCCACATGACTAAGGGCTAATGAATAGCCTACAGAAGTTTTTGGCTCTGCTGGTGTCTACTTTTCCTTTATGCTTATTTAAAGGGATTGATTTGAAACCTGCAAACTCTGCAGACAATGAGCTTGTATAAATCATTAAATACAGAGCTCGAAGGGGCCTCAAGAGTTTGTCTGGCTCATCCAGCTGCCTCAGGGCTGGATAACCTTCACCTAAATGTATGTCCCTGGTACTTTCACTCTTGTTCTTCTTTGGTGTAGCTTTGCTTTTGCATGTAATGGCTTGTGTGCTGCACAGTGAGACATGGACTCTCATTGCTGGGTGCTTGAAATGAGAGCTTTGTGCTGCTTGGTAGTCCTGGTACCAGTTCAATGAAAATAAGCACTATTGCTCGTGTGTGGCAGGGATAAGCAATTAAATGTTAATTGTTTTCTGGTGTTTTTAGGGACTACTGTGTTTTTATGAAGACATTTCACAATTAGAAAGCGTACTATTTATGAATTTGCTACACATAATGATTACAGCCAAGTTCTCAAAAGAAGCAGCCCAGAATTAGAGTCAAGTTTTTAGGTCCCAGAGCACCCGGAAATATGTAGATTAGAGTTTCTGAAAATAAGACATGGTCTTATCTACAAATACCAATTTTCTTGCCCTCTCCGTTTCTGTTTAAAGGAGTGAAGGGTATGAAAAGTAGAATGAGTAAAAACGAAAATATTTTAAGATTTTAAGAAATGATGTTAAGATTTACTTTTGAAACTACCCCTAAAGGTTATTGCTGCCTCTTTATCAAGAAGTGCTCATCTGATTGTTTACTTTTCCTCGATATCAACAGCATTCCGATTAGTAATTTACCAGCATCCCAGCATTAATCCAGTCATTTGGTTGGTCTTTGGACCCACCTGCATTCTGAAAATACACTGAATTGAAAGAGCTTTCAGCATTAATGTCAGAGAATATGACCCATGAGTTAGCATTAGGGAGACTGATATTTATAGCTGAGGAAAAGGTCCCTGTCAACTTTAATGAATGTTTTCTACAATGTTTTTAAAACAAAGATTATGCCAACAAAATGCTGTTGCATCTGCTCCCTCTGGCTTGCTGAAATGGAAGATTTCTTGCAATACGACACATTGCGGTGAGTGAAGCTGCTAGAGATGTAAGAGTGACAATGAGAAATCAGCTCTGCTGACATAGTTGGCCTGCAGCAACTGTCCTAGCTTTCCAGGGAGAATTTGACTCGTTCTGGAACGGTATCAAATCATAGCATCATAGAATGGCCTGGGTTGAAAAAGACCACAGTGACCATCTAGTTTCAACCCCCCTGCTATGTGCAGGGTCACCAGCCACCAGACCAGGCTGCCCAGAGCCACATCCAGCCTGGCCTTGAATGCCTTCAGGGATGGGGAACTGATGATATTTCCTTGGTCAGTAATCCCAATGGCTAGATGCTGTTGTTTATGCATGTAGATGCACTGTTTTTATGCAAACAGAGGAATTTTGTAAGGTCACCCAGCAGCTTTTGATGCCAGTGGAGCAACCAGAGCACCAAAGATTCTAGTTCAAAGTCACTAGCTGCCCATGATGTTTACTTAAACAAACTAGAAATGTATTATTTGTTAACACTACAGTAGTTTCTGTCTGTTTTACAGTAAAACTTTCCAGGAAAGAAAATCCTACAATTTTTACTTCTGTTACAGCAAATAATGCAAGTTTCCAAATGTGAAGTGATTCTGCAAGCTGGAAATCCCAGGTATTAAGCAGCTCTGATTCCTTCACCGTGTTTATCCAGCACCTTGCAGCTGTTGGCCATAGCCTAAGCTTTGCTAACCACCTTAGGAAGAAGCAGTGGGCACTGTCACTGCTGGTTGTCAGACTGAGTTGGCAGCCTGGCTGTGCCATGGGGTAAGGAGCACACCTTGTGTCCGTGTTGCCCCAGGCAGGCCAGCAGGCACAACTCTGCTCCTACCCTCTACCCAAGGCTATTGGGGCTGTAGCTGGCTGCTGGCACAGCACAGGATACAAATTGCAAAGCTTGTTCCTGTGAAGCAAGGGGAAAGCATTACTCATCATTTGGCCTCTGAGTCATAACACTTTTGCTGTTAATGGCGTCGAGATCCTCCCATTTATCAGGCAGTGCCTAAAGGCACAGTTTAGTCTCAGAATTGTATTACCTGATTATTATTCCACTAAAGATAGTGGAGATATTCCAGCTGAGCAACAATGGGAACAGCAGCAGGCCTTCAAGTCTCAACTGTATACAAGGTGTGATATGTTCAGAACTGCAGAGGTGCACCATGCTCTGAACTGATTTCTTCTGCATCAGTTAATGTTTCAGAAACATGATTTATCACAGAATCACAGAATCGTGAGGGTTGGAAGGGACCTCCAGAGATCGAGTCCAATCCCAATTCATTATTAACAGGTCGAGCAGCATTCACAAATCTCTCAAATGCAGAGAGAGAAAAGTAGTGTTTGAAATGTTCCTGCATCAGGAAGATTACTTCCAGCTAGGAGAGGCTGTTTGCTAGCTAATTCTCCAGTCTAGGCATACTGCCATAGGAAAGTTCATCCATAGAATCATTAAGATTGGAGAAGACCTCTAAGATCATCCAGTCCAACCACCAACCCATCACCACCATGGCGCGCTAAGCCATGTCCCTCAGTGCCACAATCAGAATGTAAATGTTCGCATCTGAACCACCACGTGGCAAGGAAAGGTGTGGCACTGCAAAGTGTCCGGGCTCTGTGCCACGTTGGGGTGGGCAGCGGTGTTGTGGTGCCTTGCTGAAGTGGGTCACAGCTTCATTTATTGTGGAAGGAAGGTGGAGGAGGGGATGAGTGGGAGATTGGGCACAGCTGTGTTAGCTGCACAAGCCAGCACAGGGAACTGTCAGATATGTGTGGCAGAAGGGGCAGTAGGAAGCTGTCCCTTCCAACTTTATCATCATTCAAATAAAGCTGCAAGTGCTGGCACCGTGCAGCTGCAGCACATTGCAGCGTGCAGGCTATGTGGGACACGTGTTAGAGGCTGAGCCGGTGCATGGCATTTAGCAAGCAGGCTTTGGGTTTTCTCCTCCCTTCTCTGGATCTGGTTACATTCCTTTTGACATTTACCTGAGCATGAAAAAGTAACAAGCACCAAGCAAGGTCCTGTATCCTCATTCACTTGTGCCTGAAACTTAATTACTGTGCTTTGTATTTCACTTTGCTAGCATCTCAGGGATTCTTGTATGCTTATCTGTGTTTTGGAGATTTCAATCTCATCAATGTAACTTAGCTTTTGTCGTTGTCAGTGTGTTTCTCTTAAACTTTCCTCTTGCTTTACAGCTGTTCTTAGCCGAAGCTTGCCGTTTCAGTGTTTCTTATATCACTGTTTCAAAACTTGGTGCCCAAGCAGTGACGCTACAGCCGGAATCTCTGCATTCAGCCTCTGCTCTGCAAAAGGAGCAAAGATCTTGGCAGTGGGCTTCTCCTTCTTGTCTCTCTGCCCGGCCCTGACATCGATGAGGAAGGCAAGGAACTGCCGTGGCTCTGCCAGCTGGCCGTGCTCCCAAGGAGACAGCCCACCCACTGCGAGGTCAGAGCTCTGCCCCAGCGACCGGGGCACAGAGCAGGAGCAGGTCCTGCTGGCTCTGCTCCACGGGGACTCATCAGGGCCAGGACTGAAGCCGCAGGAGGGCTACAGCTTTCCGTCTCCTTTGTGCTGCTTGGGACATGGCAAAACAGTGAATCCAGCTCTGGCTGTTCCCACTTTCAGTGATGAGGTTTGTCCACAAACACTGGAGAAGAGGAAACAGCCTCTGTGCCCATATTCATTGCAAGCAAAGTGGAACAGGGGCTGAGTGCCATGATTTGTTTGAGGAACTAATTGATTGTGCAAATGGCTCCAGCAGTGGATAGCTTTATATAGTGTGGCCCAGCACTCCTTCCCTCTATGTGTTGCCCTGCTGCCTGTGGAGGGCCCATAGTCCTCGTGCCTTGAGCTGCAGAGTTAATGGAAGTGTTGTGATGGCCGACTGATGGCAGCCAGTTGGGGTTTTGGTGATCAGTGTAACTTCTAACTGAACTCATCTTCTATCTGAACTCGGTATTCCTAAAAACTGCCCAAATAAGCCTTTGTAGCATTGTATCTGCCAAATAGATGCTTTAATCTGTGAAGGAACTGCTTGAAACTTGTTTTCTTGTCTGCTCTCAGGAAAGCAGTGCTAACCTGTGCTTCTTGTTGGAAAGCAGTCAGAGTGAAGTGAGGCTGGCTTTTGAGCCTCTGAGGCCACGAAAGATCTGCAGTTTGAGTAGGCACATGTCTGATTAATGAGTGGAAAGTCACTGTTGTGTTTCTTCATCTAGTGAAACCTCTCGGCTCGCCTATGGCTCACATTAGTGATTAACTAGACAGAAAAAAAAATTTAAAAAGTGATAAAAAATAATAGAGAGCTCTCTTGGAACTTGCACTGTTTAGTGCACTGAGCAGCCTCTGCCAAGGCCTCACCACTCTTTCTGAGAAGAATTTTTCCTAATATCCAACCTGAATCAGGTATCTCCATGTTCTGTCGTGTCTAGGACAGGTTAATTGAAGTTATTATTTAACTGGCAGAGAGAGCTTTCCCTGCTTTCCCTTCACTTTCTTATAACCAAAACTTATGCTGAATTTCTCCACCTCTTCCCTAGTGATGTTTCTAATGTGACCTGGGATGGCTCGAGCTGTTCTGTGCCCGGTGGCATTCCTCCAGTTAGAAGATGGTTGTCTCCCAGCAGACTTGGTTTGTAGATGTGAGCTCAGAATTCCTGTAGGCACCTGATCCCCAGTTCCCTGAAGCCTGCACTGAATGAGTGAGGATTTATGTAGCCACTGGTATAGCACAGGCATTTTTCACTTCTGGGCTTTTTTTGGCCACTTGCAGTCTTGGCCAAGTGAGTGTCTGCATCCCAGGTGCTGTTATATAAGGAAGAGCTTCAGCGTTAATTGTGTGCCTTGGCTTTAGGATTCATTCTGTCACTCTGGACACCAGATGTAGTCTCAGAAGTTTCACTGTTGCTTCTGTAAATGAAGAAAACCCAAACAACCGAACTTCATTTTGCAGGCTTTGGGTTCCAGTGCCTTACTCTGCAACATGCACTTGGGGAAACTTCCCTTCCTTTTCCTCATCCAGCACTTTTTCTGGAGAGGTTGCTGAGTGTAGCTAACACCCAAAAGTATTGGAGCTGCTGAAGTCAGACAGATGAGAAAGGAAAGTGTGATGTTTCACTTTGCTGTCCTCATTCTGACGTCCAAGATGGACAGACAGACGGCTGTGATGCACTGTTGCCAGCATGGCTGTAGAGGCCAGCTGGGGTGTGCTGAGCAGGAGATGTCTGTGCAGCCCGTGTTGTCACCCTAATGGCTTTCCTCCCCCATACAAGTGCTGAACTGAAGTCATTAACGTTTGTTAAGCCAGGATGGAAACAAACCCAAACAACAACAGTCTACAAAACAATTTGGTCACTCCAGACTGCTTTTTTTTTTTCCCCCTCTAGTGAAGCAATTAGTCTCCTATTATCCCCTTTTTAGCCGGGCAGAAAACAATAAGCTGGACAATAGCAATTCCCTGGCCAGGGCAGTCACCCGATCTGCCTCAGTTATGGGAAAGGTGAGTCGTGTTTCCTTGCGTCTGTCTGTCTGTTAGGATGAATCTCTAGAGAAATTCTTCACCTCTCTGTCTGCCTCTCGGAAAGCCTTGCATTTGTGCACCCTCCTTGTGAGTCACAGTCTGGCTGCTCTGAGAGCCCTCTGTGCCTGTTTTTCCTCTCGGCCCACTGCAGGGTTAACACTTAAGCAGTTTGCACGCGTATATAGCCCAACCCACTCGCCGACTGATGATGTGGATTGCAGATGCTGGAAAATTGTGAAGTAATCGGTGGTTTATACCAATGACAAGCCCATATAGCACTCGTGCGGTAGAGGGGGGAGATTTTTCCAGCCTTGCTCATTTCAATGGTACTTGATCCTAGGAATGGTTCACCCTGTGTGATGGGACAGTGCTGCAGAGCAGGGACTACGCAATACAAGTAAATGCATTGGAATTCAACACCATGAGCCTCAGTGCAGCTTGGCCAGGGTGATCTGGGCAGTGTCTTTGTTCCTGTAATTGCTTGCAACACAAGTAACGTGGAATGGTGTCCTCTGCATGGGTGAGGGCTGTGCCCGTGCCCGTGTGCAGGGCTGGGGTTGGGTATAGCTATGGAGAGGCACTGGCTGCCCCTCTGTCACTGCACCATTACCTGCCCAGCACCTC
>JAOWBP010002559.1:48427797-48438882 GCA_028571105.1 Tragopan temminckii | reverse complement strand
AGGAAAAGTAGTATTAGCAGGAAAGTAGTGCCATGCTGCTGGACAAGATGTCAGAGCAAGAGTGCTTATCCTTAGCTTATAAAAGCAACTCTGCTGGTAGCTTAGCAGCTAAACCTGAGCACATTCCTTTAAAGATTCAGGAAAAAGCAGAGCCCAGATCCACATGCTATTTCATTTCTGCACATGAAGTAAAAGCCACAGGCTTGCTCATCAGATGCCAGAAAAAGCTCCAGCTGCCCAGGGCAATTGAGGACAAAGGAGCTCTGCTGGTAAAACCAGCAGCCGCCGCGCGTCTGAGTAACGCTTCATTGGTGTCAGAGCTCCGGCGTCTCTGGTATGAAAGCAGCGTGGGCACCAGAGTTGTGGGGCTGTGGGGCACCTCCCCTTGAGACAGAAAGAAGTGCTCTCTGAATAAATTTGCTGTATGGTCTCATCTATGGGTGCACAGCAGGAAGTATTTCCCCGAAGCTGGGATTAGCTCTGGGGCAGCGCCTGCTGCATCCAAACATCATAATTGCATGTCAGCTGCTCCCACTCTCGTGTCTGGGCAGAGCTGCTGTGGGAGCATGCTTTGGGTTGTTGTGGGGGAATGAAAGCTGTTGATAAGGGTTTTCTTTTTGTTGGGCGTTTTCTGTTTTAAGCCATTCCAGCCATGATGCTGGCGCCAGGAGGGACCACAAGCTCTTGGTCAGAGGGCAGAGCACCAGATCCCGAGGGCCAAGATCTCTATAGCAGGGCTGGCTGTGGAGGCGGGCATGGATGGAGAAATGCAAATAGTACAGAAGAAGAGGAAGGAAGCTGGGTTTGCATTCGTTATCGCAATGGTGCTTCCCAAATCACCACAGGGACGATGTGGGGTGGAAAGTGAAAGTAGCCGTGTGTTTGGAAGTTGGTTCCCAATGCAAATGGATGTAATCTTGATGTGAAAGTGGTCTCCATATCATGGTGTGGATATTTTCCTTTTGTGGTCTAGCCCAAAGGATGCTGCAGCACCAGCACCCCCATACCTCTCTGCTCTCACAGCTCCACTGTGAAGTCAGTTTGCATGCAAAATCATAGAGAGATTTGCAAACCATCTGTAAAGTAAAACACTGCAAGGTCTGCTTGAGAACAGAAGTAGGGGTCAGATAAACCACATGTGTATGTAGCGTTCCCAAAGTGCAGGGAGGATAGAGGTCTTCTGTTGCTTCTTGTCTGCATAGCCTATCTAGAAGAGTTTCAGGAATTCATAAGTTTTAATATATCTTTTGTGGATGATGCATTTTGGCATGTGAAAGTTAAAATAATTTGCTTCTTGTTCCTTTTTCTTAGGTCAGTAGTGAGTCCTACTTCCCCTGAGCTTCTGTGGTCTTCCATTAGTCCTCAAGCAATTATTTATTGATGGGGAGAGTATCTGAAAACAGTAGACTGATCTAAGAGTAGCTGTACTTTCTTGTGCAGGTGGGTCTGGAGTACTTGATGGCAGAACCCACTGGAATTGTCAATAACATTAAGAACTGCTTTCCTGCCACAAAATAAAAATATACATTTGTACGTGAAATGTGCTAAACTTTGATGGAGACATGAGCTGTAAAACAAAGCACTTTAGATGTCACCTGGGTGTTTGTACCTTTAGCAAGGACAGACAAAAGGTTCTTTGAAAAACATCTTGCCCTCAGGTTGGCTAACTTTTGTATTGTTTTGCAATTCTGTCCTGTTCAGATGCAATATGTTTAATTTTGAGTTTTGATCTGGTGTGACATCATCACAACTGTAAGCAAAGATTTGTTTTCCCTGTTGTTTCTTGTCTTCTTAGATTAGAAGTAAGTCCACTGAAGATTTGTAGTATCTAATTCCTGTAGAAAGAGATTTATAATAAAAAAAAACTTAGTAAAGGCTTATGTAAAGAGGAACCTGAGAGTTTCAGATCTTCCCTAGTTAAAATACTAAAACCTGTGATTCCTGAAATCTGGTATTGGCCCGAAGAGGGTGAGTTCAGACCAGTCACCAGATACCTTCCAGTAATCGAGGTGTCCTGGTCCCGAAGAGAAGAGTGAGCACATGGAGTCACAGTGTGAACTGACTCTGAATCAGCTTTCAGCTGACTGAAAGACACATGGGCAACATCTCCAAATTTCCATCATATTTAGAGCTTGCTGCACACTGAAGTTAGTCATTGTTCCCGTTCCTATCCTGAAAGTGCCCTTTTGTGCCTCCTGCATGTAAACTTTCTAGTCTGCTCCGTGGGGTTGATACTCTGTATATTAGATGGTGAAAGGAACGGGGCCCTGGGACAGAGCTTATTTTTCATTTTCTGATTCATTTCCTACATTACAGGAGTGGGGAGTTGGTAGCTTTCTATGTGTGCTAACCATGTCACCTGAGCATTGCCTGCTGCACTTCTGCTGTGCTTGCCATCGAGCAGAAAGCTAAGGCACCTACACTGGAAGCTTAGTTGGCTTTGCCAGCTGGTAAATCAAATTTTAGAGGGGTTAAACCGCTTCGGGAAAGCACCCCTCTCCCTGTGCTAGCTGAAGAGGGAGTCCTGACCAAAGAGGCTCATAGGCTAAGTACCTGATGTGAAGCAGAAACAATTGTTCATAGATGGCTTTTGTTTGTGGCCAGCATGGTACTCACATGAGATGCATCTCATCCCTGTGATCGTGATGCAAAGCTGAGAGGAGTCCCCAGAAGTGGCAGTGGAATTGCAGGGAGCTTGGCATACCCAACCAGGAGTTTACCTGGCTCTGCCCTGCTTATCCAGGGTATGTGGGCTTCACACAGCCTAGGTTGAATTTCCTGTAACGAGAGAACAGCAACAATAAACCACATGAAATGGGAAACTAAATCTTGGAATAATGACCCATTCACCACACTCTTGCAAATACTTCTTCCATCTGATTTTACTGCTGCTGTTTAAGTGATTGTTGTGGCAAGAAGCAGAGAGATCAGAGCAGTGAGGAGAGCACTTTTGTTTGCCCACAGATTCACTAGAGCCTTAGAAAAAGGAGTCGGTGCTATCAGCAATGACCATAAACATCTCAAGACAGCATCTCCTAGGAAGCATACTTAAAATCTGTTCTGCTGGGGCCAGGCAGTTCTCCCTTCTGTGCAGGGCTGGGACATCTGCGTGCTCTATGCCCACGTTGTGTCACTAGCACTGAGACTGCTTTTTCATCTTGTGCAGGAAAATTCTGTGTGCAAAATGGTGAGATTTTGCAAACTGTCCTGTCCCAGTAATGTTCCTTCCAAAGTTAGTAGTAAATTTGACAGTGGAAATCTACAGGCCAAAGCAAAGTGCTTTTAAGAAATCCCCTCTAAAAATACAGAACAAATACTCTTGTCTTCAACATTGTTCATTCCATTACAGAAAGGAGATTAGTGCCTATAGCCTTAGCTTCATAAATCTGGATCTGTAATTCAGAGCCTTAGGAAGGTTGTTGTTGTTGTTTTCCTAAGGACTTAATCCAAAATTGACTGAACATGATAGGACATCTTCTGCTGATTTCCCAAGATTTGGGATAAGGGTCAGAGTGAAGTGAACCTTAGCCATGTTATACGAATATGAAGAAGTTTGACAAGACATACAGGTTCAGTGCGGGAGTGTCTTCTTCCCCACTAAATGCTGTTGGCATTACAAATGCCCATACAGGTTTGTTTGCTGCCCAGGCTGTTGCTAGAGGCAGTCTGCACATAAAATCATGATGGATAGTGCCTCTTTTTTTTTTTCCCTTTTGGTGTTTGCTGGAGTGAAATGTGTTTTCCTAAGACCGAGCATGGGGAGGGTAGACTTCATGAGCAGCTGCGAGATTAGTAGTGAATGCAGAGTCACTTGGGTTTGAAGTACTGGCTAATTCCCATAGGGCAGGATTAGTGGCGGGAGTGGTGACATGAGGATATCTCACTGTGCTGCTGGAGAGAGGAGCCTCTCTGGAGAGAGGAGCTGGAGCAGTGTGAGCCTGTACTGATCCTTCAGGGACAGGGCCTCAGAGCAGCTCTGAGGTGGGCTGTGGGTAGCTGGCGTTGATCTCGTTGGGTAACTGTTCCATCCGTCTGGAAGCACTGGGACCACGTTGTACTGCAGACATAGGCCTGGTTTTATTTTAATTTCTGTATCAGGCTTTGAGTCAGCGCTGCTCTATTTTTGTCAAGGTGACATAACAGGCATATGCTTTTTAGTCTTTTGTGGCACCATCCATCATAAGTCCACCTCTTAGTCTTGTTCGTGCATTTAGGTATCAAGTCTGTTATATGCCTCCTCTGAAGACTTCAAGCGAAGGGACTCACAGAAAGAAGTGTTGTGTTTTGGATTTGTTTTTTTTTCTCTTTCCCTCTTTTTTTGGCAGGGATAAAATAGAAGCTCTGTTGGGAGCAACTCAGCAAATGATGTTTTCTGGGCCAACAAATTCCGGTGTTGCTGCCCAGTGGGACCAAGGAGTCTATCACAGGACTCGGCACTCAGCCTGGCAGCTCATCCGGAGAGGTGTATGTGGTGTGCATACCGAGGACTTGAAGCCCTTTTGTGTCCACCTCTCTCCTTCCCACAGTAAATGAGACATTTACTTTGGGATTCTGGGAAACACCTCGAGTGTAACTCCTCTTTCCTGACAAGAATACCACATAAAAGTGCTGCAAATAATATATATGCACATATATGTATATAAAAAAAAAGGTACGCACACATGTGGACATATAAATACTTAAGGGTTGCACCATCTTCGGGATTACGTAGCAATCTCCAGCGCGTCTGTGTTTCAGCAGTAATGGCCGCAGCTCTCTGCTGCCCCGTTTCACAAGAATGTCTTTCTGCCCTTGTAAAGCTGCCTGTAGAAGCTGTCATTAGCTGCTGAGCATATGGTAAATGTGAAGCTCTTATAGGTGTGCCTGACCCTGAAGGGACTTGGAGTAACTTTGGAGTCCCCCTGGATTTGTGCCCCTTGGGTTCAAACCCACCAATGTGATGGAAGCTTTGTGATTACATATTGCGGTGTGCCAGGGGTTTTTGTAGTCTATACAAGTATACTTTAACCTACCACTCTAATTTAACTGGAGGGTGAATCATGCCCGTTCATCTCAATACCAATGAAATCATGTCAGTAATTGTATTAGCTTCCACAGGTACTTTTCCGAAGTGCCCAGAGGGAGAGAAGGTGGGACTGCTGGCGTTTCAAACCAGCAGAGATCCTGGATCCCAAGCACTGCCAGCTTGCCAGCTGCTTTGCTGTAGGAGAAGTCAACCACATGGACATTTTTTCATTTCCAAAGCAGCAGCCCAGGGAATGTGGGTACGGGGCTGGTCACAGGAACTGGCTTACAGAGAGCCCCTGCCAGCAGGAAGGAGTTGGGCACAGGGGAAGCCTGGAGAGCCATTCCCAGCCCATCTCTGCCAGAAAACACGCAGTGCTGCCTTAACTGGGGCTGGTGGCTTGCAGAAACTTGTCCTTATGCTTGGAGGGCTGCTTGACTTTAAGATTAAAACATAATAATAGAGCGCTTTTGGTTGCAAGTGTTTGACGGTCTTAGTCTGAAGTCCAAGCAGCCAAGCAAGGATACATTTTAATCAGTCTTAATCAGTCTTATCCCAGCTAGTGCATAAGATTGACGCAGAGTGTCTTTGGACATACTGGTGGGCGTGGGTACAGGTAGGTATGAGGCCTTGCACAGGTTCAGATACCCATCTGCCCTCCAGAGCGGTCTTTGGCTGTGTGCTTGGCATGAATTTCCCAAAGCTCTGTATCTGGGCCCCGGCATGAGCACATGTTGCATCACTGCATGCCAGCCTGGTGTCTGCAGGAGCCTGTATGGAGGCTGGGTGGCCGTGATCCACTGTGCCTTTATTCTGTTGCACAGGCAGTATTCACTCATTCAAGCCACTTAGACTGGATCTTAGTTTTATTCTTCGATTTTGATATCATACTTCTGTTTTCATTTGTTTATGAGAAATTCTGTTCTGTCTGGAGCCCATGTTTGTCCATGTTTATGGACACCGAACACCTAGGTGCGAGCAGCTTTGAAAAATAATTTCTGGATGTTGGAACAGTGGAGAAGAGCACCTCTCTCCAATTCATTCCTGCTTTCTTGTAATTATGAATTTACTTACATATATTGGGGAGATCTCTGGTCTCTCCTTGATTGCTGTCCTTGGTTGTCCCATGTTAGCCTGAGTTTGCCACTGCATCTCAGAAGTTGGCTGGAAACTAGATGGAACATTTTCTTTACTCAGGAGAATGTTTTTCAAGAAAGTCTGGAGCTGAATTAACATTTTGTGTTCCCTGAACTGTATTTTGATGTAACTCCATGCAGTACCTGAAGGATGGAACATGCAGCTCTGACATTCTTTTCTTCGCTTAACTGTGGAACTGAAGCTGGAAGAGATCAAGACTAAATCCCACAGAGATTTAGAGACTATGTTGTATAGTAGTGGGTGGGTAAAGTGACACTTACTATCTCAGCATGTCAACCCCAGAGGCTGTTGTACAACAGTGCTGTATGATACCTTCAGTTCTTCCTTCAGTTCTGTTCCCAGGAATCAGTGCTATCCATAGGCACTGCAGGATTGCTCAGGCTGTAGTGATTTTCCCCTTTAAAGCACCGTAAGAGTTGCACTGGAATAAGCCTCCGAGGCTGAAAGGGAGCAGTCGCTCTTCATTTCATTCAGCAACAAACCTGAGGCTTTCAAGCTGCTTTCCCAAGTGCCACACAGCTTGATCTTTTTCTCATCTCTGCTTTGTGGCTTCCTTTTTCAAAGGCTGGTAACCTGGTTTTTCATTTGCAATTTCAATATTTCTCCCTATTCTAAAGATGTGGTTGTTATTGGAAGAATGTGGGAGATGTGAACCGTTTTCTGTGAAGAAACTTCTAAGCAACAGTGAGTTCTATACAACCTACGACTTGTGGGATTGGAAATTAATTGCTTAAATTCCTTAATTCTTTTCCCAGGCTTAATTCTTTAAGAATTAAGAATTCTTTAATTCTTTGGGACAAAACCTGGATTTCCCTATTCCAAAACCAGTGGGAGATGGCATTGTGAAATCAGTTATATTCTTTGAGTTTGGCTGGTGAGCCCCCAAAACTTAGCGTGGAAAGAAGGAAGGAAGGAAAGGAAGTTTCAGTTGGGCCCGCAATGATTGTTAGGATGTCTTAAAAATAACTTATTTTTACAGCTCAAGAGAATGCTGGTTTCAAGTACCGTAAGATATTTCAATTTTGGTGTTATGCAAAGGAAAACTGTGAATGTTGTTCACGGAGTTATTTAGGGCTTTTCTCAATAAGAGGCCTCCTCCTCCCCTCCTTATTTAGTCGAAGTATTAGTGTAAATGTGTTGTCCCCAGTACGTATTTGGAGTAGGTCCTCCAGCTTGAAAATCCTTCCCTTTAGGTAAGCACCTTAACACCTGCACTGCTCTGCCTGCTATGTCTGTTTCATTCTCCTCCGCTGAAGTTGTTTCATTCTGGAAAAAGGAATTACAGTTTCACTGGAGCAGCAGGAGATGGAAACATGTATTGCTCTGGCTAGGAAAGCAAGCAGTAGAAACACATTTTTTCTTCATCGTAATGGAGATTTTTGTATTTCTGCAAGGTAAAATGATTTCAACAGAAGAGGGGAAGAAAAATCAAAGTTTAGTCCCTGCATGCAGAGGAGGTTAAGTACGCATTTGCTCACTCCAAAGAAATATCTAAATTATTTTGCATGCTGAAGACTGAAAAAACCAAAATGTTCCCATTCAGGAATTCCAAAAAAATAAATCATGTGGCTAATTCTGGGTTTGGGTATTTTATGGTATATATGTGATATAAATGTATATTTTTTCTCATTTGGCTGGAGTTTAATTCTCTTTGCAGCTCCCTTTGTGTCTAGCTGTTGCTGTATTGTATTCACATCTTTTGTGACTAAATCATTTGCCTTGAGATGGGATCTCTAGACTTTTATGAGCTTTAAACTGTGCCTTTGGGATTTCCAAACCTAGGAGGACCTCAACATGAGACAACTGAAATGGGAAGCCAGCTGCTCCTGCAGAGTTCCTTATTGCATGCACAGCCCTTGCAACACAGAGTGCTGAAGCCAGACGAAGGAAAAAAACGCAAAGCTTCATCCTTTAAAATATATTTCTAAGTCATGAGTGAGGCAATCTGAGCAGAGTAAGAGGCAGGTACTTGTATAACAAACACCTCTTCATTGGCAAAATTCGCTGGTGCTGGGAAATTATATTTGACATGCCTCAGAAAGGCCTGGATCATCTGCAATTGTAATAGCATTTTTTACAAATGTCAGACTGAAGTGGCTGATATGTAAAAAACACCTCTCTCTGTGAAGGACGCTTAGGCAGCTCATTTTGTCATTTCTTCTGGGTCTAGAATAAAATGATGCTGTTAACCCAGTGTATCATAACTGCGTGTGAGGACAAAGGCTGCCTTTCTGAGTTGGGATGAAGTTTGTTTTCCAGGGGAAGATTGCCAGTGAAAGGCTTAAGGCAGAGCCCCAGCAGGACCTTAGAAACGCAGTCCTCAGAGAACCTTTCTGCCATTCTTACTTCATGGAACTGCTAAAAATATTGAATGGAAAATGCAAGTATTAAGGAAATGAGGTAGATTTGGGCCCTGTGAGCTGGATGGCTTCCAGTTTCATCAGCTTCCCGGAATCCTCGCTGCTAAAATGAAGAGCTCCTTGTAAATCTTAGAAACCTGTCTGTGTTTTTCCTCTCACATGGCCACACTGGTTCATGTGGTGAGAGGCATGGGAGAGCTGTTAGCATAGAGCAGCCAGCACGGAGCTTACGGCTGCTGCAGTCTGTGGAGACAATGAAACCAAGGCCCACATTGATGGGCCTGGTGTAGCAGGAAGGAACTGCTCTAGAGCTGCATGGCCAAGGCCGTGCTGTGGGGCCAGCCCACGAGACCTGCTCCATAAGGCCTTCTGTGTGGGGCCTTCTGGGGGCTTGGTCAGCAAAGAGCATTGGGAAGTCTGTTTGGTCATAGGAGAGAGTCACGCAGGAGAGAGGCCTTGCACCTGCAGCACCTCCTGTCGTCTCAGTGCTGCGATGAGGGCACTGCGTTGTGCAGCCAGCAGGGAATGCAGGCCCTGCCCTTGCCAGATTCTTGCTTCTTCTCCTCAGGCTTTGCATGAGGGACTGAGAGGGAACGGCCTTAGGTTGTGCCAGGGGAGGTTCAGGTTGGATATTAGGAAACATTTCTTCCCAGAAGGAGTGGTGATGCAGTGGCACAGCTGCACAGGGAGTGGTGGGGTCACCGTCCCTAGAGGTGTTCCAGAACTGTGGAGATGTGGCACTGTGGGCAGTGGGCATGGTAGGGGTGGGCTGGGTTGGACTTAGGGATCTTGGCGGTCTTTTTCAACTGTAGTGATTCTGTGACTCTACAACTGTAGCCTCATTTAGTCCGTGTATATAGCTGCGTTTCTTCTGGCTCAGGTGTAACGAAGGTGTATTTTGAGATGTTTCCTAAGCACTTCAGGACATGGCGAATGTTTTGGGGAATGGGAGGAGGCCTAGAAAGGGGTTCTCCAAGCAGGTTCACCAAAATTCTCCTTCTGGTCACATGGTTAGCTGTACCCTCCCTAAAAAGTCAGGCCTGCCCAGGACTGAAAAGGCATTTGCTGCATTTAACACCAAGCCAAGAATAAACTGTGCATTTCAACCACATCACTGCAGATTCCTGGAAACAAGGCCTGCCCTTATGCTTGGAGGGCTTCCCTGCTCTGCCAGTAACCAGAGGGAAGAGCAACAACAGCTTTGACTGTAAACTGCTGTTGAAGACATACTGTCCTGGACGAGCACGTACAATACTACTCATTGTGCTCACCTAATCCTTTACCCACATGGCTTAACGGTTATGCTTAATTCTGAGAAGGAGAAAAATAAGTATCTTCTGCTGAGCATCCCACCCAGAGCAAATACTGCAGTGTAAGACAAGCACGGGCACTGTCCTCTACCTCCAAATTTCACTGGCCACCAGATAGCCAGTGGCCTTCTGGGGAAGGGCAACATCCAGACAGAGGGGTTTTTATTGACTTCTGTTGCTCTGTCTTGCTAAAGTTGGAGAGAGAGGATGTGTGATCGTATGATTCAGATCTTGAACTGATGTTCAGGAAGTCGGTGTTCGGTCGTGGCTCTAGCAAATATGGGCAAATCTGTGACCTCTACCCCTTGCTTACCCAACCATTCAAAAGAAGCTAATAATAATTTTTCGTATCTCTTTAGGGCAGGATGTGGCTCTGTATAGCACAATGTGTCACTGATGTTTCCATTTTAACAGTGGAGAGGTGAGAGAGCTTGTCTCAAACTCTAGAGAGGCTTCTGGTGGTGGTGTGGGCTGTAGAATGCTAATGCAAAGCGTCAGTCAACAACCTGATTTTCACTTTGAGATCATAGAAGATGAGTAGGATCAAGCTGGATTCAGATTTCAGCTCTCCCACAGATCTTCACATTGGTATGGAGATGCCACCTGTGTTCCACTCTCCTCATTGCTCTTCCTTTCCAGGAAAATAGATGTCTAATCAAAGGTCAAAATTGATTAGATTTCCAGCATTGATTTCATAAAGGGGCCCTGAGACCCTCAAATAATTTGATTTTTTTGTTTCTATCTGGGCACCCAAATGAGTTTGAAATGGGCTTTGTCTAGGCCCATTAGCCTGTCGTCCATCTCAGTAAAATGTTGATGGTAACACTTCCCTGCCTCAGAGCTTCTGTGAGGGCTGTGCAGAACTCTTGGCCAAGGTTAGCTTCAGCTGAGATAGTTACTGTGAGAGAGCTGTGACCTGGAAATTCATTCTGTATTGGAAATGTTTAAATGCATCTTGTGCGAGAAGCAGCATAAACTTTTATTTTAGTATGCTCAACTGCCAGGATGTTTTTGGACACTCATTGATGCAGATTTCCTCCAAACTGTGAAGAAAAAAAAAGTGACCTATTTGCACTCCCATCATAGCTGCTTTTCTCCATCTGTGATGGTGCCTAGAGCCTGTCTGACAGCTGAGAAGCAGAGGTGCCAAGAGCTAGTATGTATTTTTAGGAAGGCATTGCCTAAGTCTGCAGATGACCCTGCACTTTCTGGTCTTGTTCCTGATGGTACTTATGGCTGCAGGCTATTCCCT
>JAOWBP010002559.1:48404623-48427782 GCA_028571105.1 Tragopan temminckii | reverse complement strand
AGACTCTGTCATTTTGGCAGCCCTATTTTCGATGAGGTGCTTCCTGGCAGTTACAGGTGATGGTATTGGAAAATGTGCCTTTCTGCTGCTTGCTCACTGATGGCATTTGGCTCCAGGACTCTCATGGCAGGGAACAAGTATAAAACAAGGAAGCCCCTGCCCCAACGAGCACTACAGAGGGAAATAGGTTATTGTGTTAGCTACTGGAAGGGGTGCAGCTGGGAAGGCTTTAAAGACTTCAAGAATTTGCGGGTGGGGTTTATCAGTCAAGTTTGTCTCCATACAGGGAAGTGTGGGAGCTAAACCCTCAGGAGCTGAGAGGATGTGCTCCCCCCAGCACAGTGCTTTGCCAAATCACAGCATGTCACCTGTGCGGCGTTTTGCTGCATCACAGTATCATTACACAATTTGACAGCTCTGGCAACCTCCGTTCCAGTGAGCCTCAGATCTGAGTGAGCAGGAGCTCTGCCGGTCAGGCCTGTGGTGTGTTTGGAAAGCCATGTGGGCGAATGTAGCACCTACCCATGTTAAATGCAGTTTGGCAGAAAAGTGTTTGTTCCTCCCTCCCTTTTGTAAGAGATGAATCAAAAGAAAACCCCTCCTGCATGACTTTTACTTCTGTTTTATTTTTAATGACTATGAGGTTTGTCCAGTTTACAAGCTAAGCTTTTGGGGCCTGGGACACTGCCTCCAATTGTGCTGGGGCTACTCTAAGCACATAGCAACTTGTCTTGTTGCAGGGACTTGAAGCTGGACAATGTGCTGCTGGACCATGAGGGACACTGCAAGCTGGCAGACTTCGGAATGTGCAAGGAGGGCATTCACGATGGCATTACCACAGCTACCTTCTGCGGTACACCAGACTACATTGCTCCAGAGGTATGAGGAGTCTTTCTTTGGCCATGAAATGTCAGTTTTCAGCAGCCGGTCTGCTCTCTGGTGTCTTTAGTTAGACCTTATTTGGCTGCTGGGTACAAGGTTTCCTACTAGATGCACACTTCTGTTACTGGTCCCTGGTGCAAACAAAACATGAGGCACCAAGGTAAGCGTACCTTTTTCTTAAGCAAAGGTGAGGTAAAAAGTGGAGCTGCAACTGCAAAAACACTTGAGGAAGAGGCACATACAGATCCTGACCCAGCTTGATTTGAAAGGACATCACATTCTCCCTCATTTCTCTCTTTCTACCTATCCCCTTCCCTGTCATTCACCAATCTCATTACAAAATTAATAAACGCCTCTTTAAGGATCAGCTGCCCTACAGATGCTGACAGATGTTTTGACAGGGTTTCAGATTCTCCTTTCAAAACAAATGAATTTTTGTTTGTGGTTGGTGTTTGTGCATTTCTCACGCACTCATGCTCCTTCCCCACTCCAGCTGAAAGTGTTGGTGTTGGAGCTGTGCAGGCATTTCATTCCCAGGGGCAAGGAAAAGGCGGTATCAGCTCATGCACATGGCTGCTCTTCCACTTCTGAGGCTCAGATAGGTTAGCTGAAATGTCTTTTTTCCTCCTGATAAACTCTAGCATCATTTCTAAGGTGTTGTTGACCCAGTGAGCAGCCAAGCTAGTTCAGTCATTTCATAGATCTGATGTACATTAATGCGGATCAAGGGGTTCCTAGCTATAAGTCATGTAGACATCCAGCCAGCATAGCAGAGAGAACTGTTAGGGCACAGCAAGAACTTCTGCAACGATGTTTCCAAATCTCTTTTCCTCTCTGGCTCCATTTAGGAACCTCTAGGGTGACATGTCATTCTCATCCCTTTTCCAGATTCTACAAGAGATGCTGTATGGCCCCGATGTTGACTGGTGGGCCATGGGCGTGCTGCTGTACGAGATGCTGTGTGGCCACGCGCCCTTCGAGGCAGAGAATGAGGACGACCTCTTTGAGGCCATTCTGAACGATGAAGTTGTCTACCCATCATGGCTCCAGCAGGATGCAGTGGCAATCCTCAAAGCGGTGAGTTCCCTCTGCTGTCTTCATTCTGTCCTGGCTTTCTTCAACCTGAACCTGGCAAAAGGAAACAGGGCTGGAGGATGGGTGCTCAGAAATTGCGGTTTCCCTGATCCTTTCTTATCTTGGGCTGAAAGATAAAGTAAAAAAGAGTGTCCTGCCACACTTCCGTATGCTTTCATAGTTATGTCCTTTATATGGTCCAGCAGCCAACTTGGCAAGCAGAGTGTGTACTTATCTGCCTGTCTGGGCATTCTCTTGCTGGCTTAATGACTTACAACATATCGTCATCTTCCAGAACAGAAGTAGCAGGTATATGCAGTATTACCAGCAGTGACTGTATGATAGGACAAGGAGTAGCAGTTTTAAACTAAGAAAAGTAGGTTTAGATTAGATATAAGAAAGAAATTCTTCACTGTGAGGGTGGTGAAGCCCTGGCACAGTCTGCCCAGCAAAGCTGTGTCTGCCCCATCTCTCAAAGTGCTCAGGGCCAGGTTGGATGGGGCTTTGAGCAGCCTGATCTGGTGAAAGGTGTCCATGTCCATGGTGGGAGACTAGAACTAGATGGTCCTGAAGGTCAATTCCAGCCCAAGCCATTCACTGATTTTGTGATTTCCATGTGACTCAAGCGTCAGTGAAGTGAAGACTTCCTGATAATCCATTGTTCTGACTGTTGGTACTATCAGCTTTCCCCTGGGGACCACTGCCTGTCTGTGCACATAAGGTTCTGATTTTTGTGGAGGAAAAAAGGGCGGGGGGGGGGCTGTACAGCAAACAGTTTGAGGAGAGCTGCTGCTGACTACACTTAGTTCTTGTTCTAGCATATATTCCTGAATTTTCCCAGGACCTCTCTTGTCCTGTGTCTCAGATATTTGCCTGTGATGTGAGAAGGAAGCTTTTTTAGATTTCAGACTGTGCATGTACAAACAGTGCCTAGCGTACTGGAGATCCCTGGCTTTGTCATGAACCAATGACAGAGGTGTTAACCTAGGAGTCAGGAGACCTAACTTGGCTATTCTGCTACTGTCTTGTTCTTGCCCATGATCACATCTCTTCATATTTCTAAGCACACTTCTTGTAAAGAAAGATCAGAGTATGTCCTTTCCTTGCAAAACACTGAGAACACAGATGTGTTCAAGGCTTGGTACTACTAAGTGGTAATAGAAGGTCAAAGAAATAATTGCATAAGATAGCATTTTATAGTAACGTGTGGAGCGCTGACTCAAAGAAATGGAGAAATTAAATATTTAAAGAACCATTTAAAGGAGAGTTTGATTTTGTCAGGGCTTTAATCTGGTAGCCAGAAGCTTTAAGGAGAATTGCTTATTGTAGTCTTCTGATGTTGATATTGTTTTTTTGTAGATACAGTATTGTCATTACTGTGTGAGCACCTTCTAATCACTGTTGTATTGTTTATCTCAAAAGAAAGTGCATGTGAGCTGCCTGATCTACAGCTGTGACAGTGCTTTCTAATCCATGATATTAAAAGTAAGGAAAATCGGAGCACTAAACTGCTGTGGTGGCAGAAATGATAATAAGCAATTACATGGCATGGGAGGTCTATGGAAGAGCAGGGAATTAAACCTGGGTCTCTTATGTTGCAGGCTAAGGCCTTAATAGCCTCAATAATTGGATTATCTCCTCACTAAAAGTTCTGGCCTATAACCTTGAGCAGAACAAGTGAGAATTCACTTAGCTCTTGAGTGGTACAAAGCTCTGAAACTAAAATCAAATTCCCCTGCCAGGAAGATGTGATTAGGTGTAGGTACTAAGAGGTTCTCTACAAATGTGTGTATGTAGGTTTAGAAAGCACTTGATCAGCCTGCCTTCTTGAAGAGCTTCATTTTAAACAAGGATAATAGATTTTAGGACCTGTTTCATGGATGCTGTTATTTTGTTTTGCTTTCATTTACCATAATTGTGTGTCACCAACTTCCCCTCATCAGAAACCACTTGCTTTCTGAAGATTGCATCCTGTTCATCTTTGCAGTTTCCTGATAATGACCAAGATACGTTCTTAGGCCCTCATTTAGAGCAGTGGGTGTTACTGGTGTGTTTTTGACCATCAGTACCAAGGAAAACGAAAACAGCCTCAGTGCCCTGAGACCATGCTTAGAATTCAAATCAGAAAGATTTGGGCTCTAAGAGAAGTTTTCTTTATCTGTTTATTAATGGTTTGGGGTTTTTTTTTTGTCCTTGATACTGTCATTGAAGTGCTGGAAGCAGGATAGAGCTAAATCAGTGTACATGAACAGAATTTGGATGGAATCAGTACTCCCAGAGCAGGGAACTGGGAAATCCCAAAACCCATATGTGTACAGTACCTTGCATGACTGGAGTGAGTCGCTGGGAAATTTAGGGAATAATGGGTTCAAATCAGGCAGAATGAACTTGAACTGAGGTCTTCTGCTTCTTGGTCAAGCAAGTCCAATTGGGCATGGATTTGCTTGTGGGCAGGAAGGATCTGCAGAAAAGGAAAATTACCGCTGAATGGATTTAGACCACTTTATCTCAGTCTGAATAGTTTTGCTTTGATTACGATCCTTTTTTGCCCTCTCCCTCAAAAATTCTATTTCTCCATAGCTCTACCCATAGCAACAAATGCCCTAGTGCTACGCGATCTGTGCCTGTAAAAGAAATTCTTTCACATACTCTGCTATCAGTTAAGTAATCACCAATGTCTGATGATGAAGAGGCTGTGAAAGAGAAACTTTGTGAGCAGGCAGGGAGCAGAGACTGCTGGACCGTGTCTTTTACAGTGAAAGTGCAGCTGGGATTTGCTTTGTTACAGCACGTTGACGTTTTGAATTTGTGAATTGTTACTAGCAAAAAGTGCTTGAGCAAAGAAAGTGGCTTTCCAGGCAGCTGGAGGCTTGGGGATTAAGCTGAGTGAATTGCAAAATGAAATACAACCCTCTTGTTTCCCATAAGCAGAATGATATTTTGGCTGCGTGTTTCACTTGCTTCACGTATGACTTTTTCAAATGCAGTGCAGTCGTGCTGCGTTTGTAACAGGCAGGCTTGTTTGGGTGAGAGAAGGAAGGGACCTAGTGAGAACTGGAGCTCAGAAGTGGGGTAATGGGAAGTAAATTCACAGGGAAAGCTGCAGGGATTTTCTTTGGTGTCAGATGAGGAGAAGAGGACAAAGTCTATTGAGTTACTATTCCATGGACTAATCCTCTGAGGTAGTAGTGATTGGCCCAAAGGTTTGGAAATTTGGATGAGGATTTGCAACTTGGATGTTTTTGCTCTCCGAGCCAAGTGACAGCACGGGTTAGAAAGTGGTATCTCCCTGGGGAAGTGTTAACAGTGCTCTGCCTTTTGCACCCTGTGTTTCTGAACCTGTCGTAGCTGAGTTCAGTGAAGCTGAGGTTGTCTCTTAGCATTTGTGTACCAACCTCTAGTCATAATGTCAGCTCTGAAATGCTTCTGGTCTAGCTGGAATACTGCTTCAAAAAGTGAGGCTTGGGCACGTGGCTGGGCATTCTTGGGGACACAAGTCAGACTGATGCCTGTTTGCCCTCCAGCTGGCTAAACTCAGATACTTTGGAAAAAGCACCACCAGAGTTAAGCAAAAAGGGTGATTCTGCTTCTGAGTGGTTTTCTTGTGAAAAATAAACATCAGGCAAGAGAAGAGGAAGATGCAGAGGAAGCTGGCTGTGGTTTCAGTAGTCTGGTACAGGCAGAACAGCACAGGGTGGCACTGATGCAGGAGGATTAGCACAATGAGCATTATTGTAAGGATTGGGAGAGATGGAAAGATTAGTGACTTCAGTTGAGAAAGCAAACCTGATCCATATCTCGGAGAAGAAACAACGCCAGCAATATAGTGAAAAGGATGCAAAAGCAAAACTTGAAGTTCATCTGTTTTTCTAGAGAATAATAGCCTGGAAGTGATGCTGAGTCAAAAGGGAAGTGTTCTGGTTTAGTGCAGTCTCTGCTGCTTTGTGCCACTGAGTTCAGTTCCCCCCTCTGGCTCATGTGGCATTCTGTGAACTCTGACACTACTACTGAGGTGTGAACACCCACCCTCTGCTCCCTTAGGCTTTGCTCTTGCAGCCTTGCTTCAGATTCCCTTTCTGTTGCTAAGTTAACATCAAGGGGCTGTAGCGTCTGTGAATTAGTGCTTCAAACTTGGATGTGGAGGTAATGATGTTCTGTGGGTCTGGGTCAGCTGAAGCCAGGTCCAGCTCTGAGCCCAACTGTTATGTTATTTTTGGCTTTTGGAGCACAAGGGACTTGGGATTTTGTGCCTGGCTTTCATCAGCAGCCAGGAGCGAGATTGTGTGGGAACAGCAGGAGCGGAAGTGGTTGAATATTAGGAAACATTTCTTCTCAGAAAGAGTGGTGATGCAGTGGCACAGCTGCCCAAGGAGTGGTTGGATCACCATCCTGGAGATGTTCCGGAACCATGGAGATGTGGCACTGAGGGATGTGGGCAGTGGGCATGGTGGGGGTGGTCTGGGTTGGACTTGGAGGATGTCTTTTCCAACCCTAATGATTCTATGATTCTGTGAATGTGCCACACTTTAAATCCAACCCCATGGCCTCCAGACAGCCTTGAAGCCTGACCTAAAAAGGAAAAGCCTCTTGTCCCATTTGTGTGAGCTCATGACAGACCAAAGACAAGAAACTCAAGGATTTCTGTTAGTTCCTTAGCTCTTTTGGCTTGCTTGTGCAGCTAGTACTTAGAGCAGTATTCAATACCACGAGGTCATTGGCGATGTAACTTAGCCCTCTCTCCTAGGAGGCAGCACACACAGCTTTTTCTAGAGAGCAAAAAAGCCACTCAGGAATGTTGTAGTGCAGATGGCACCAAGTCACTTAATTTTCAGTGGGAAAGAGGTATTGGGGCCCTTTCTCAACCACTCGGCCAACGTTCAGCTTGCTAATTAAAAAAGCCGCTCAAAACTTTCTGTAGGAGCTTGTCATTCCTTTGGTGCCCAGCAAAGTGAATACAAAGCTGCCTTAGGTCCGACTGTCACTTAATGTCAGAGCAGGCAGGGCCACAGGAGAATTTCCCACAATGTAGTGCTGGTGGCAGGTGTGTAATCATTTGTGTGTGGCTCCAGAGGCAAGTTCTCTCCAGCTGGGGAGGGTGAAGCATGCATATTGATGGAAATGGGGTCAAATTCTGTCTTAAAACAAGAGGTTGACTTAAGGAGCATGGGTAGTCAATTGTAGAAGTGCTTTGTGATTGTTGCTTTTTTATGTTCATATATAAAAAGATGTTAAAAAACAGTAGAAAAAGTGTGGGTACGTTACAGTTTTATTCTTCCCTAAATCTGCAAGTAACACTAGGCCAGGAAAAACTAAATGTTCTGTGTTTCTCTCTCTTCTTCCAGTGAAAATGAGCAATGTTTTTCTTTGTTTCAGTACAGTTGTGAGCAGTGACTCCGAATGAGATATAAATGTTATTTACTATTATTTTTGTGTGTGCAAGAGTTAAACCCAGGAGTCCATGGGAGTACAGATTGAGGATGATAATCTCCCACTATTGTGAAGTAATTCTTAGGAGCTTCAGTTAACCCACATGCCCAGAGCACAAGGCAGGTCAGTCTGGCTGAATGCAGGATAACTGCTCCAGCAGAGCCCTTAGAGAGTTGGGCTGTTCTACAAGAGCTTACTGTAACAGGCTGAGAGGAAAGAAGACTGGGGAGAAACAAAACAAATCCCCCCAGGACACTCCACACGAGCACGTCAGCAGAAAGCAAAGTGAGGACTGAGCTGAGCTACAGGAGGAGTGAACTGCATGGTGAGGGGATAACATTGTGAGCACCCGAAGTCTTGGTGAGCGTCCCTTTTGTGTGTGCTTTAGCTTATTTTCAGGAAGGTTTTCTGGTCGGTGAGCACTCATTGCTGAACCAGACTGGCCTCAAGCCTGTAAGTAACTTGAAAATGTCATTAATGTGGAGAGAAGGGAGAGGCCAGGGTTCTTGCAGCAGGAAGACTTAGTGGCAGATTTTAACATAATCTAAGCAAACAGCCTGCAGTGACAGAGGAGTGGAAAGAAAAAGCTGGTTTTTAGACATCTGAGTGAAGCGATGTGCATGCTCCAAGCTGTCTGCTCTCCACAGCTGCTCCCTGAACATCAACACAGAGAGGTCTTCTGAACTGTTCTTGGGAAATGTTCCTTCTCTTCATGCGCTGTTCTTGCTTGCAGTCCAGCACACCTGGATGCTGGAAGGGCAGAACTAGCAGGAACTGTCATCAGCTCAGACACCACGGTAGGTGCCTGAATCCTCCCTGCATGCTGCAGCAAGCGATGCATGACTCAGAGCACCTTTGCTGTAGATGGCCTGGAACATCCAAGCACCATACGTATGTGCTTCCCACTGCCTTTCTGCCTCGCCTTTTCCCTCAGCCCTGGGCAGTCAGTTTGGTCACAGTGTGAGCAAGGCCAGACCTTTGTCCTTGTGGTCCCCCGTCCTCACCTAAATGCTGAGGAGATGTGAAGCAAGGCAGCCAGGTGGTGATGGTGTAATGTTGCCCACATTTCTTGTTCACTGCTGCACAAGGCACATGGCTCTTCTTTGCACTTGCATCCTGCAGATCTGAGCTGGGCTCTTTCAAACAGATAGAAAAATGCACATAATCTGTTCCACATGCAGTGCTGGAATAGTCAGAATGAACCTGGTTTTGAATGAACCAGATGCTGGGAGTCTTTTTTAAACAAAGATTAAAAGGAAAAGGAACAACACAGTGGTGGACCCACTGAAATCAAAGAAGGAATGAGATGGGCTCATTGCTTTATCCTCAGAGCCAGGGAGCCAGCTAACAGAGGCAGATATTAAAATTGCCTTCAAATATTCCAATAAATTATTCTCCTTGGCATCCCTTCAGAGCTGGCTGGCTCCATAAATCCCTTTCACAGTTTGATTAAGCTTTGGCTGTCACACTCGGGCAGATATTTGAATCTCTGTGAAACTCTATGCCGGATCTGTGTAAACATTTTTTCTTTGTTTTGTTTTCAAAAATGCTTTCATCTTGCATTTCCTGGTTGGCTCTGGAGCCTCTGCAGGAAAAGCAGGACCCTGGAGCCGGTTGTTTCCCAAGCAAGAAGGAATTCTGCAGCTTTAAACGATCTCCTGTCTGAACCATTTATGCAATAAACATGCGGTGTGGTTAAGTGACAGGGCTGAGTCTTACCTCTTTTGCCTGAGCTGGCATCTCCATTACTATAATGTCCTGTCCCTTTGCCATGTAATTCTTAAAAAGCAATCAGTATTCCCCAGTGATTTTAATCTCTTCTGTTGATTGATCACACCCCTTTCCAATGTGTTCCTCTTCCCTGCAGTAATAGCCTCATGCTTCTGAATAATTCACTGTGAAGGAAAGCTAATGCTGTGTATAGCCTGCCAATGACAAATTCATTTTGAAGTTGTCATCAGATCTTTTACCTTTCCTTTCTCAGTAGGCTGAAATTGGCTTCTTATTTAAGCCCACAGCATGCAGGCTCAGATTTGCTTCACAACAAAAGCTCCTAACCCTGCCTATTGTTGTGGCAATTATGATTCATCCTTCTTTTTCCTGCCAGAGATTTAAAAAAAAAAAAAAAAAAAAAAAAGTGAAGTGGCATTCATTGTGCCAACTTTCCACTTTCTTTTTGTTTTTTCTGCTTGCTCTTGGTGCATAGGAAGAGGCAATTCCTGTGGCCAAGCCTAAAAGTTGTGGCCTGGGCTGACTGCTCAGCTCTGCCACAGATAAACACAGTGATTATAGACCCTCAAGAGTGTTTTGGTGGAGTTCATTAAAATGTAATCTTGGGGAAGGGCCGAGAGTTCCCTTGAGAACCCAGCTGCCACCTGGACATGGGAATAACCACTCCTTACTTGCAGCTGGGGCCATCTCTGCCCATGGAGAGCCAGTGCATCCAACTGGGGGGTCTCAGTGCTCCCCTCGGGGCTGTAAATCTCCAATTGTCCCGGCTGTTCAGGGCTGTAGGTCTTTCTGTCCACTCGTCCTCCCAGAGTTGACCTTTCTGACCCACTGTGTCTTTTCAGGAACTTTGAAATTAAAAGAATTGAAATATAACCACGACCATGAAAGTGTTCCTTTGAAGTATTTTCCTGTGATTTTTTTTATTTTTTTTTCCTAATTGGCCTTTACAGGTTTGTCTGGGGCACTTTAGTCCCCTTTGTACTTGACCCTATGTAAATAGGCCACCCAGGGTTGTGTAATAAATTCCCGGCTCCTCTTGACAAGACTATCAGAGAAGGATTAATTGTTTTCCCGTGCAACCCTAGGGAGATCTTAGAGCTGGTTAAAAGGAGAGTGGGATCGTGCCCCTGTCTGTTAATGAGCACACTGCTCATTCCCTCTGCACGTTTGTGTTACCCTGATTGATGTATTGATTTAGTAATTGACCTGCGTATCCCCATGGTGTATCCATAATCCAGTTGGGGCACTTTAACAACAGCAGCTTGATATCAAAGCTCCGAGCAGCCCATACGACAAGTGACCCATGTGGGAGCTGGGTTGTGCCCATTCGTTCTCAAAACACAGGTTGATAGAGTGACATCTTGACTCAAACCTATGTTAAATAATCTGATGACTAAAGTTAATTTCTGTGTATTATTTTTTAGATGAGTACCAAAGTCAGGAGTGTCTAAAATCACTAGCTATCATCAGAGCGCAGTATAAAGCTCCTGCGTCTAATGTTCGTGGCCTTTTCATTCTGCATTAGTGTGGATGAGTTAAGAGGAGGCAGGGAGGCAGATTTCAACACAGCAAGGAAGTTTGTAACTATTCAGGCATGATTATTTTTGGCCCTAGTCTCACTTAATGATAGTGAGCAAAGTTGAACCTCCAGGAAATGTGGAACCAGGTGTGTCCATCCCGTATGTGAGATGCTGTGTCTACCTTAGTTCACTTAGGAACAAGGCTGGCAATTGATTTTTACCTCCCTTCCCATTCCTTTTTTATCTGGAGAAGGAAATAACTGAGACTTCACGTTCTGTCTTTATCTCTTCCTTCGCTTCCCCTTTAAAATGCTCTCAGGGCAGTCTTGCACTGCGGCCTGGCACTGCGCTCACCAGACCTGTTTAGCACTGGAGGATTTCACCTGCTCACAGTTCTGTCACCAGGAGCCCGGGATGGGGTCATGGTGCCACGTGCACATGTATCCCAGCTTACAGTGGATTGCAGTGGTGCAAGTCATGGCTTTTAGCAGTCGATCCTGCTGTGAGCAGGGTGGAAAGCTGAAATGTTGCATGGCCATTAGTGGCTGCTGTCAGAGCAAATCCTCGGTGTAAAATTGAGGCAGCGCTCGAGAGTGGTCAGTGGGACCAGGCTGTGGTACGACAGCAATGGAGGGTGCTAGGAGCCTTGCCCAAGAGAGCAAAATGCAAGGCTGGTTTGAAAGAACAGCTTTTCATTTAAGAATAAAAGAAGAAATAAAAAAGTCTCTCTGCTATACTAAAGCCTCTTGACTTTCAGTCATTAAAAATAACACAGACGTTGACAACTGGAGCCATAGAGCCATCTTTCTTCTCTTTGTTAGAGGTGGATGAGGGGTAGTGAAACCCCAGACTGCAGGTCTGTTTGCCTTACATAATGAACAACCAAACTGTTTTCAGCAATTGCAGTGTTCCGTCAGGAGATTCATGGAGAGAAGCCTTAATTAGAGTAATTGCTCTATTTATGTAACGATTCCCTTTTGTCTGAGATCAAATGAATCTTTGAGAAATCTTATTTCCTTTCGAGTTAATTTCTGCCCTGTTAGTTCAGCATATGAATCCTAATGAACATGAGCATGTTCGGTATCTTGCAATCTCCCTGCTGTCCCTCATTACTAGAGGGAAGACTGTGGGGCCTTAACCTTCTCTGCTGCTGGTCTGCACTTGGATAGCAACACGAGGAGAACCAACAGGCAGGAAAAGTTAATGCCGTGAACTGCCAAATCTCTCTTGCTTCTAACAGCTCGGGATTGATGATTGCGTGTGCACAATCCTAAAGAAATCAACTAAAAATCTCCTTTTACACAGGTGGATAGTAATAGGATGGGGAGTGGTGGTTTTGAACTAAAAGAGGGGAGTTTTTGTTAGATGTTGGGGAATTTTTTCAGTCTGAGGGCAGTGAGGCACTGGCACTGCTGCCCAGAGCTGTGGGTGCCCCATCCCTGGAGGGGCCCAAGGCTACAGGTGGGGCCCTGGGCAGCCTGGGCTGGTGCCTGATGTAGTAGTTGGCAACCCTGCCTGCGTCAGGGGGGTTGGAACTGGATGATCTTCATGGTCCCTTCCAACCCAAGCCTTTCTGTGGTTCTGCAATTCTGTAGTTCTGTGAAGTAGAAGATTTTGGGGCAAATGGAAGTTGTCGTGGTGAGGAGGTGGGACTGAAGATCTGCTCTCATACCCATGGCAGACTGCCCTGGGCTCAGCAAAGCAAAGCAGGAGTTCCTCTGGTTCTGTCCTCCCAGTCTGCAAGATGGGGAATGCTGTGGGCTTGCATTTAACAGATGCGTTGCTCGGGGGCAGTGCTTTCTCTTTCAAGGTGAATGCACTCTGCCAAGTGCAACAGAGTGCTGGGGGGAGCTGGCACATCCAAGATGTTCTTTAACACAAGAAATAACAATGGACTCCTTTTCGAGATGGCTGACAGTGTGAAAGGAATGATTGTATTCCTGGAGTATTTCTTCTGTGGAGGGGTCTGGGTTTGTTACTGCTTTCCTAGAACATGAAGGAACTTCATGTAATCTGTTCACCGTAATATTACTCACAGCATGAATTATCCTGATGCAAGTAGCATGCAAATGAATTACATAAAAACCTATCAGAATGTCACTATTGAGAGAGGGAACCTGTAAATTCTAGGAAATGAGCGCCTGCAAAAATCTGCCTTGTACAAACATCCCTCACAGACCTCCAAGCCATTGCACTCATTTGCACACGCTGCCTCTTGAGACGCGAGCTGCAGCGCAGCACGTGGGCAGTGCTGGAGAAGCACAGTACAGCCCTGTCCTGCAGCTGGGGGACTCCAGCCCTTCCCAGCATGGTCCCAGCAATGTGGGTCCCTGTGTCCCGGCAGCCGCCGCACTCCCTCACCTGCCATGGGCTGAGCTCCCAGGGCTGACGCAGATTTTTCCCACTGCTTGGCGCTGCTGTTTCTGCATTTTTTCCTTGTAACTTCACGCGAGGGCTAATCTCCACCTCTTCACTTCTTGTCGTGACTTGCTGCATTTTCTTTCAGTAAATGTTTTTCACATGGTTTCATGAAGTCATGTTTTTGGCTCTTTCCTGCTGCTGGGTTTGGCTGCGCTGTTGTTGAGGGGTTGGCTGAGGTCAGTGAGAGCCCTGCTCCAGTCTGCCCTATGGGACCCAGCCCAGGGGTGCTCTTTGCACTCCCCGTGGCTGGATGTGATCATAGCCAAGGCCTGGTGGCCAAGTTCAAGTTGAACACTGGTTGACTTACTATTGATTTTGCTGGGAGGCCTTCTGATTTTTGGAGATGACGTGTTTCTTTTTGCTAAGGAACACTGCTAGTTTGCTTTGTTGGTGTTACTGTTGGACTTCTTTCTGTGTTTCTTCATTGGACTTAGCATACCAGAGGGTGACATTCATTATGGATTTTGGATAATCGTGCAAAATTGGAGATAATAAACACCGGGAGATTACATTTTGCCATGACAAACTTTCTGCAGAACATCTTCTTTCACCACCTGCAAAAACACTGGAGAATGGTACTTGGAAGAACACTTAGGACTACCCAACCTGAGCCTAGCTGTGAAGCAGGAGTCTGACCCTGGCCTTCCTGTGGATGCCAGGAGCAGCCAACACTTTGTAAGGCTTTTTCCTGCCCCAGAACCTGGCTGTTTCTGAATGCAGTAAAGGTGAGCTACACTTCCAAAAAGCTTTCCCCTGCACAGCCTGCCCTTGGGTAGAGGGCAGCATCTGTGCTCTGGGCACACAGCTCTACCTGTCCTGCTGATTTCTTCAAAGGTGCTGCCTATATGGTCAGAGCTGTGGGTACAAGCACCAGGTACTTCTTTCAGAGATGAAAGCTGGGCTCGTCATTAAGTTCCTCAGAAACCCCTAGTTCCTTGTTTGCTGTGCTCTAAATGCCATCAGATACTAGAGCCATTTTGAGACAGGCCTTCAGATACTGCCCTATTGCAGCAGAAAAATGTCAGTGCTGCCTCAGGTAGAGAGAGAGAGAAGAATTTGTGGACTTTAAGCTTTGGGAAGTCATTATATTCTTTTTTCTTTCTGACCTCCTGCATAATGCAAACTGCATCATCCAGTTTTTTGTCAGTGCAGTAATTTCTGGTGAATTCAGGTAGGGTTTGAGTGGATTAGCTGTATGTTATAGTGGAAACTGACTTCAACAATGCCATATATTAATTTATATCTCTCATACAAGATAGCAGGTGCAAAACCAGTGCTCTTTTTGTTGGAATCATGGTTTGCACATCGGATTTTCAGCTCAACTGTCTGATAAGGACTGGAATCGCTTCTCAGATAAGACAGCCCAACCTTTGCCAGGCTGCTGAGGCAGGCCTGCTGCTTCCAAAATTCACCAGGACATTTCATGTAAGGGAAGAGCAGCAATGGCTGATGTCTGTTTTTTTTTGTCACAGCAGCTGGATGTGGAGGTATTTGTACATTCACAGGCTGAGTGATCTGACAGGGAGCTGTGGCTGCCTGGAGACAGGAGCGTGTTTCCAATTCCATGCTGACTTGTGGAGGCAACATTTTCAATGTCAGTTCCCATGCACGGATGCAGTCAAGAGGTCTCAGCACAGTGTACAGTACATTTATCAGAGTTGGAAGTTAACAGTAAGAGATCGTCCTTTGAAATTATATCTCACCCTTTTGTTGAAGCAGATTGTTAGAATTTGACTCCCATGAAAGAGAAGCCTCTTCATGCTACACTGATACTCTTTATAGAGTGCACGATATACATTCACTCCATTAGCTCACTTCAGAGGGTTGCACTATCTGAGAGGGAAGCTACTGGGAACTTAAAAAACCTTGCCAAAATCTTTTGGGTGCTGGTGGGTCACTCTAGCACCCTGCTTTTACAGATGAAGAGAGGCAGCAGCGCCAAGCATGTGCCTGGTGGCTAGGGATTGTGCTGCTTGATTGTGTATCCCATTCATCAGCTTTACTGCTTTTGTGGTGAGGATTAATTCAGAGCGTTTCTGCAGCAGCTCAGCATCACTCTCAGCAGCCAGTGAGGAGAAAGTGTTCCAGCAGTGGTGAGTTTGAAGTATTCACTCTCCTCCTGCCTTCTCTGTACAGCAGATATGGAGCAGATGGAGCCTAGAGTTGCCTGATGCTTGGTGTCAGCTGAGGTTTCTCAATGGGTTGAGCGCACAAACCTGATCTAGCTGGTCAGCTCTAAACAGTCTTTGTTTTGACTCTTTTGTTTTTGTTTTTGTTTTTCAGAGCCCAAAACAACCCACCTCAAGGAATGGCACTTGGCTAATCCTTGTCCTAACAAAAGGGGTGTTTTAAGCAGTAAGGAATGCATTTACATTGGCTCTCTGCTTGTTGCATGGGATGCCTTTGCTTGGTGCAATTTTGGCATCATTTTGAACAAAGCAAACAAATAGGAACGTAAACACACTTTTATATCCTAGGGCCCTGAGCTGGTCTGGAATGAGCAGTCCAGTTTAGGTTTTGGTCTCTTATGGTTGCGCACGAATGGGAACCTGAGAAAAATATGTTAACTTTCCAGAGATTAAGCCTTACATGATTTTTCCTTGCACATGTTTAGCAAAAGCTTCCTGGCATAATGGTGCCAGTGGTAGGTTGGGAGCCAGGAGATATGGGCCTTACACCCAGCTCTTTCTCTCCTCTTTGCCTTGTCTTTTGGACTCTTTCAGTCATTACCACTCCAAGAACCAGCGAGCTCTGATCTTATTTGAGCTTTCTAGATGTTCCAGCAATGCAAATCAGAGCTAGTGAGGTGCAGATATCCATCTGTGGGGACAAAGATCTGGGCAGGGAATTTCTAGGGGAATATGGGCTTACCAGGAGATTTCTGGCATGTTTTGCAAACCAGAGAAGTTTAGTTAAAGACTTGCAAAGGCTTGTTTGAACCAAGTCTCTCGAGAGATTTTGGTTGGACCTATTTCTGGTTTGGAAACCAAAATATTGTCTGGAGATCAGAATTACACAGAAATTTTGGGCAGAGTCCCTTGGGAAGCAAACTGTGTTTGGTTTCTGTTGGTAGGAAGGGACAAAAATGTGTTGAAAGGGTCAGGGAAAAACAGAAGTTGTACTGTTCCTTTTGCTTGGCCCTGAAAAAGCTGCATGAGTGAAGAATCCAGAGAGAGCACGTGAACGCCCCAGCTGGAGAGAGCCACGCTGGTTTGCTCCTGTCCTGATGATGGCTCTTACAACCTAGATGCTCTCAGCAGTGCTTGTATTGATGGTTTGGGGTGTGATGGTGGAAAACAGCTCTGCCATAGGGAATGCAGCAGCAGTACCTGTCTTGAGAGGTGTCAGGATGGGGGGAGGTCATTGGAGCTGGGCTTTTGTGCCAATCAGATTCTGGGGTCCGGTGAGGTCTCTGAGCTGCAGATATCCCCTCATCTTTGGCTCTGAAGGCCCCCCCAGACAGAGCACTGGGGAGTACTCTGGCAGTCTTCTTTCTTCTCCCTGTCATCTCTCTAGACAGGGAATGACCAGACTTTTTATCCTCTCAACCTAGGAGAGTTTGTCCCTGCTGAAAAGCTCCTGCAGTCAGAAACAAGTTGGCTTCTTGCTGCATCTCCCCTTCTTTTCATTTCCTCACAGCCCAGATGCAGCAGACTTGGTCATTCCCGAAACAGTGACCGATTGTCTGGTTTGGCTGGTTCAGCTATTTGCTAAACATAATGCTCTTTCATCTTCGAGGAAATCGTCTGGACACCTCCACCAGAGTGGAGCTTGCTTTATGTTGCTGTTTCAATAGGCAAATAAAAGCAGCTATTTTCCCAGCTTAAACATAACCTGGTTTCTCCTACGAATTAGAAATACTTGAGGGGAAGGAAAAGATTGTGTGTTACTGAGTTTTTAAGAACTATAATCCTAAGTTAACAAGCACACTAGCTCTTTTCCTGCCTTGGGAAAGGATTCTTCTCCTCCCCAGTATTTCCCTTCCTCTTAAGAAATATCTAAAGCACTCACACTTCATCATTCTTGTTGGGACCTAACGAGGGCAGCCATCAATGGCCTCTCACACTGTGTGCATGGTCTATGGCTTTCCTTTTGCTCCTTGGGCAAATCAAGGTGCTTTGGCTGAAGTTTCAGATTTCTTTTCGCTAGTAGCAGAGTAAAGTGTGTTACAAAAGGAAACCCTCTTTTGGAGTTTCACCACTGAGAGGAAGAGACAGTTACCTGTAAGTATTCATCTGCTCAAGGTTTTGGGAACTCTGAAAGCTAATGCCTCACTGGTTTTTCTCTGTTTCCTAAGATGACAGGAAGGAAAGCGTAGGCTTCTGGCTGCGCTTCAACAGGCTGAGGCTTAGGAAAAAGACACAGCTCAGGACAGGCTCTCATCCAAAGCCTGGCTGATGGGTGAACAGCATTGAGTGAGAGCTTGTATTCCTCAGAAATTAATACAGAAATAAATAACACCCCAGACACTGTGTAACATCTACAACGTTACAAGTGATGCACTTCAACTTTCTTTTCTTGTTGTGGTTACCAAGGTTTTGACTGAAATAATCAGAGACCAGGGAGAAATACACCCAGATTTCTTCCTCTAGAGAATGAGTCAAGTTCCTTGCATGCAGTTCCAGTACAATGAAATTGAGAAGTCTGGCCAGCAACTGGGTTCAACAGGAAAGCTGAGGACAAGCTTTTGTGCCACCACTAATAGGTCTTTCTCCTGTGGCCCTGCTGGACAGGAGGAAACAAACAGCCCTTTTTGTTTTGCAGTTCATGATGAAGACCCCCAGCATGCGGCTGGGCAGCACGGCACTGGGTGGTGAGAGCGCGATCCTGCGGCACCCCTACTTCAAAGAGTTGGACTGGGAGCTGCTGAACCAGCGCCAGATGGAGCCACCGTTCAGACCCCGAATTGTATGTGGGAAGGAGGGGTGGGGGAAAGAAAGGGGCCTGTTTCTGTTTTGTCTCTTCTGGGGTTTTTAAGCAGGTTTATTGCTGTGACATCCAAAAGGCGGAGGAGGAAGTGCAGCCTTGACTTGAAAGCCCTGGTCTGGGAAGCTGGAGGTGAGGTCTCTGGTCTTGGCTTGGCTGCTGGTTGGACAAGTGACATTGTCCAGATTGCTTTTCCTCTCCATGCTGGATTTTCAAAGTCGCCTCGGTGCCAAAAGAGGCAGGTTTGTAATAGCAGGTGCTGCAGGTTAGGCACCTAGCTACCCTTTGCTTTGCCCACATGTAAAACAGAGTAAGTAATCCTCATTCTACCTGTTCCACCACCAGTGCTTTGTATTTTCCCAGTGGTGCCACGTGTCCGAAGTGATGCTCTGTGGTGTTCTTCCCTATGGAGAGACTTTCCAGGGTCCTCTCTATGGCATCACTGCCTTTGAAGTTATTGGTTAGGCTGGCTGTGTCTCATGCTGTGGTCACACTGCTAACTCTTAATGGCAGTGGGCAGCTTGGTCCTGTTCCACAGAGCTCAGTGGGAGCAGGATAAGGCATCCTGGGGAACTGCAGGAGTACAGGGTCAGCCACTTGATTGGTTTTTAATGTTAATCAAAGACTAAGGAATCCTCCTTAGTGCATCCATGATCTGGGCCAAATCTGGAAACATTAGACTTAAGTGTTGATAAGACATCTTGTTCTGGATGCAGGGAGAACACATGCCTTGTGAAAATGTGTCACAAACCCAGTTTGTGTGTGTACATTGTAAACAGTCCCATTTTGGTGAAGCTAGGAGTCCAACACCTGGAGTCAAGCCATCTGTCTTCCTGCTACCTCATAATTCATTATTGTGTAAGTTTAATGACTGCATGTAGAGGAGTGTACCCCCCAGCAAGCCCAGCTGAGACACTGCAGATGAGGAAGGACTGTGTGAAATCATCTAATTGGAAACACTGCTGATGGACCATTTTGAATGGCTTGATCTGTGCTAACACTGGAGGAAAGGGACTGATTTATGTGCCCTGTCCTTTTGCATCAAGGCAGGCAACCCTGCAGCAGCAGTATCAGTTAAATCAGCGAGAGGTTTGCCTGTCAAAAGCCTGTAAAGGCTCTAAAAGGCTTTACCCTGTAAGAGGCTCTGAGGGGCACTCAGCTGCTCCCAGTACAGCCCCAGAAAAATCTCTGTAAGCTTTGTTGAGGTAACGGTTCATTGCACTAAAGACTGGACTGAAGATGCAAAGCGAGCATCAAGCTGATGATGCATACTTGTGACATCTCTTCCCTTTGTCTTTTCCATTTGACAGAAATCCAAAGATGACGTGAGCAACTTCGATCCCGATTTTATAAAAGAGGAGCCCATTCTGACTCCCATTGAAGAAGGAATTCTTCCGATGATAAACCAGGATGAATTTAGAAACTTTTCATTCACAAGCCCAGAACTGCAGCAATAGCTATGACTCTGAGAAAGGGCTGCTTAGAGGACTGGGGGGAATGAAATGAAAACCAGGTTTATCAGAAATTTCATTCTCAAGGAGTAACAGTGCACTGACTTTACATGATACAGCAGCACCACCGTCAACATTACCTTAATGTGAAATCAAAACCTTCCTGTGTTTGTAGGATTTATTCAGCTCTTGGATCAAATATTGAGAGGGTGGAACAAATGTGATATTGTAAATAGCTGCTGCAGATGGAGAATTGGATGCTGAGCTACTTGGCTCAGCCTGAATGTCATCGCTTGCAGCGAATTCGAGGAGTTGACATGAGCACGAAACAAGTGTCTTGCAGCTCTGAGCCAAACGGACTTGTAATAATTCTGATTGTTTGCAAGGCTGTTTTGTGGAGTCCCAGCACTGTCCAGCGTTTGAGAGCCATGATCCAGCATCCCATGGCCTGATTGAACCAGATATTCCTGCTGACTTTACCCGTTTCTGAAGTATTTATTTCTTTCCGAAGGACAAATGACTCTCTTTGCCGCTGTTTGGGTTTGCAAGTGAAATATTTCATTGTGCTGACTGGCAGAAGGAAAAAAACAAGTGCCCTGTGCCCACACAGATTCTTCCAAATCAAAGGGAAGTCACGTGCTCGTTGTGTTTTACCGTTTGTGCGATACGAAAAGTTTCAGTGTTGCATTCTGTGAAATGCCTTTTTACATCATGCATCTTCAATGCTCCATTCTTTGCCTCCCAGCTGTTTTCAACTATAATGTAACCAGTAAAACCTTACTGTTTATTTAGGCCCATTCTATTTAATTATGCTATACAGAGCCCCTTTTGTGGGTTTAGTGCCTCATTAAAATTTTGATCCGAAGTGGTATTGCTAATTTGTAGCATTATTGTGATGGGAGCTGCAAAGCTGGGAAATCCCTCGAAGTTGCTGACCAGTAAGTAACATAAAAGGATGACTTTCTCCTATGAGAATGATAAGCCTTATCTGAGGAAAGGGTGACTTGGTTTGACTTAGATTTAAGAGCTTATTACTCACAGGGGCACTTCTTGTCAGCTGCAGGCTCAAGCCGCTGCCAGGCAGACACAGGCAAATTTTTAGTGCTGTTTGTGGAAACCAGACAGGTCAGACTGTGAGATATTTCTGTGATTTTCCTGCTCCTCTAAGAGTTGAATGATTTTCCTGTAGCTCCGTGGTACAACTTTGTGTTCTGTGCTAGGCTTGAAGCTGTTTTGTCAGTATTATTACCTCTTTTTGGGCTGATGAATTACAGGAGAAGAAAGATTTCAAACTTATTGTTGAAAGGGTGTTTACTTTACTTTTCCTTACTTTTACCTTTTACTTCTACCCCTAAACCATCCACTGAACCGTTTGGCAGGTGGGGCATAGGTTTTGTTACCTTTGGACTTTTTTTGCCTTTGTGTTTGTGTATTGTACCACACCTCCCTCCTTATTTCCTGTATTTTCTCTATAATCTAAGCATGGCTTCATCCTCTGGTCTCCTCCCTTCCATGGACATATTCTGGCTGTATTGCATCCAGCCAGGCTCTCAGGCCTTTGCTGATCTGTAGGTAGCTGGATTCATCAAAGCGGAGCAAGAGAGGAGGAAGGACAGATGTGTGTGAAAGAAAGAAGAGCGGATATCCAGAAAACTAATCCAAGAGCCAGCTGTGCAAGCTAGCCTGAGTTGCTTTCTCATATAGGAAGAAGTGGTACAGGAAAGAATGCATTTGTGTGAAGGGGTCACTGTGGCATCTCACTGACATGTGTGTTAAGCATAGTGTTTGGTGCAAATGTGACCCTAAGTAGCCCCAGTATTACTAACTGCAGCATTGCTGGCTTCCCAGGGATAGTTGCAGCAAATCTGACCACCGAGAGTGGGAGCACCAAAACTTTTGATGCAACCTTTTATGAATTTTGTGACAGTTTTTTGGTTCACTCTCTGTTGAGGATTGTGAATGAGCAGTCTTTCCCTGGAGATCAGTGCAGGAGAACAGGTGGTTTTGTTGGTGACATCCCAGGTTTTCATTGGTTGTGCTTTCCTTGGGGCTTGGGAAACCTCCTGGAATGGTTCTTCTTGGAGGAGCTGGTGTTGTCTTCAGCATCAAAACATTTGATCCTGTCTCCACGACCACAGAGTCTAAGCAACTCTGCTTATACTACAGATGGCACAAAGCATGTGAAAGTTTCACCTTTGGAGAATTGTGTTGGGATAACAGATCCCTCCCCAACCAATCCATCCTGAAAGCTTGGGGAATGGAAACTAGGACGCTTCTGTAGGTGTGCCATTGTGATTTGTGTGAAGTGTAAATGAGGAAGCTTGTAGATCACTGGAAGATGTAAAATGGCATCTGGGGCCATCCTACAGAGCAGAAAGAGCTCCTGCCCTGGCCAGCCAATACCTGCTCTGGCTTAGAGGTTTTTGACTTGATGGGGCAGGGATGAAATATCAAAGGGAAGTTCTTCCCCAGCTTCACTTCTCATTGATTTCCAGTGCCGTCAGGGTCACTCCACCCTACCCGTAACCTCATTGGACAGCATGTTGGGACTAGAAGTCTCATGTTCTGCTATAATGCCTTTGATTTTCACAATTTCACCTGGATCTTGCTTCATTATTCAGGGTAGCTTTTCCCTTCCACTGCCTGCCTGTTTACGTAATGACCTCAGCCGCTCGAGTCAGCAGATCTTGAGTCAGCCACAATTGGCCGACATCCGTGAACTCTGCTGTACTTTTACGAGTAGCTGCCATTTCAACTGTGCTCCCTCCAGACTCTGTCAGCAGCACAGATGAAGATCAGCTCATTTAAAAGTATCTGTGCGATAGAGCTGCTTTTGAAAAAGCTGAATGAATGTTTATACTGCTGTTGAATATGTAAAGAAATGTTGATTTTTAAAACAAAGCAGGAAGGGGGAAAAAAGAGCTTTTCCATGAGCTAGCCTGCCAGCTCTTCTGGTTTCATTGCTTGCCTGAGTGAATGCAAGATGGTTTTAGTCTATTAATTTGGTTCTGGCTTCAGGAGTGTAAGCTGGCAGACACAGGTTGCAAGGTTTAAAGCATAAAATGCTTGTATTTGCTCCAGTGTGAAAACTGGCAATAGAGCAAATTGTAATTAGTTCCCATTGCACTGCTTTTAGTGCTTGCATGAAAAAGGAAGGTCCCTTTGATGTCTCGAAATTTGTCTTCTGCGCAATCCTTTCATTTTCAAAGAGGTTGATGAAATTTCGCTATAAAAGTCAATGGCCTACATCTCACTCAAGGCCTTTGAAAGTCGAGGGTAAGAAGCAGATGGCATAGAATGAATAGATTAAAATCATCTTGCATCTACTCATACTGGCTGTACTGCCAAAGACATCGTTTTTAATACCACTACTTGATAGGCAGTGGGAAAAAATCTCACTATACTCCAAGTGTCTAAGGGATTTTAATGTAAAAAAATTCAATTCTAACTGCTGGATAAAGATGTTTTGTGTGCATTCTCAAAGGTTGGCACGGGTTCCTTTCTCTTTGTGAAGTCCTAAATGAGAGTTAATGGCCTTAAGTTGCACCAGGAGAGGTTCAGGTTGGATATTAGGAAATATTTCTTCTCAGAAAGAGGGCTAATGCAGTGGCACAGCTGCACAGGGAGTGGTGGAATCACCATCCCTGGAGGTGTTCAAGATCTGTGGTGATGTGGCACTGAGGGACATGGTTAGTGGGCATGGTGGGGCTGGGTTGGTGGCTGGACT
>JAOWBP010002559.1:48373024-48401029 GCA_028571105.1 Tragopan temminckii | reverse complement strand
AATATCCGAGTGAGCGGCCTAGCTGAGTACCAGCAGTCAAAGCCTAAGAAACTATTGTGCCACGACCCTGCCCTGCTTCCTACTCCCAACCTCTCCCACAGCACGCTGCTGCCTGGGGCAGTTATGGGACTGCAGGAGCCCGGTGCTGCTTTAGGGTCATCAGGCAGAAGTCAGTAGGCAACACCTACATTTCTGTGTCTCAGCGTCCAAATAGAAGCAGGATTCTGCGGCTTGGTTTTATTACCATCATGAAGTGAATATGGCAGCTTTCTAAGATGAGGTACAAGATAAGTGTGCGGCAAGCCCAAGTATCCAGGTAATTTTCTTGTAATTGCTGTTGTAGCGCAGTAGAAATGAAAAACCATGCGTCTCAGGGATACACGCCCTCATCCTCTGATTAGATGCATATAATGAGATGGAAAGCTAATCTATCATATTTAGAATCATTCAATTAGAGGGTTAGGGCTATGGATGCATTTAGCTTTAGCATTAGGGAGATATTTAAACCACAGGCTGTACTTAGTCATTACTATGCTAAGTGATAGTAGATGCAGGTCACCCTATATATGGGCTCTGGTAATCAGCTTGCAGTATTACTAATTAAGCCTTTTCACCTTTGGGCTCTCTTCCATGCCACCACACATGAAGTGGGCCATTGAGGTCATGGTGACACGCTCTTTAAAACCCAACACCCACTGTTTGTTGTGGAGCTGAGTGCACCAAAGTGATTTGGCTTTCTGGTTCAGGCCCTGCTGCGTGGGAAGAGCTGTACACAAGCTCTGTTTGATATATGTTGCTTTTGGTCTCCACCAAGCAAACATGTAGTGTCAGTGCCAGCTGGGCACAGCCACTGCCCCCCTGCCCACCTGGCTTTATCCAAAACCTGTGGACCACTGGGTGAGGAAACCAGGTCAAACCAAACCTGGCTCTTCCATCTCCCTCCTGGCCCTTTGTGGAGGGGCTGAGCACCAGGTGGAGGTCAACAAATGCTGCAAATGCTTTAGGTGCTCTGGAAAGCGGCTTACACGATTAGACAGCAGGTCAAAAATAGAAAAGACCACAAAGGAAGGCCTAAAAGTTGTGGGTGTGATACAATGATGATGCTCAGTGATGGCCCTACCTGCCTCAGCTGCCCCCAGCGAGAATTGGGTGCTCCGAGGTCCTGACCTGCCTCTGACCAGGGATATCCATTATCCCTGGGCTTTCAGGGACTCCCTTGGGCCAGAAGCTCTTTGTAGCTGTATTTTTCTATGAATGAGGTTTGCAACTCTTTTTAAGCCTCTCCTGTTGTGCTGGTGGGCACGGTTGCAGGCTGCCCGCTGCATGCAGCCAGGAAGGTTTTGCAAGGAAAATGGAGCTCACTGCAGTGTGACCGTGCAGGAGCTGGAGCATCTCCAAGCACTCTCCAGCCCAAGTGGAGCTACTGTTCTGAGCAACTTCTTTCTCACAGTACTGTTGAGAAATTCCTGACAGCGTTCAGGCTCCACTTTGCTGAGAAACAACCACCCTGACCTTAAAGTGTAACCTCCTCCTTCCTTCATCAGATGCTAATTGCTCCACTTCAGCCCTAATTTCTGGTCTGCAAGGAAGCGTTGCTGGGCAAAATCACCCAGCCCATAATGGGTAAATCTGAATATGCGACCACAGCATTTTCAAGCAACTAAAATCCTTGTCCTTCTGGGCTGAGTCTTTGCAAGCAGATACAAGCTTGTGCTGAGTTCTTCAAGGAGGGTGCAGCATTTCTGTCCCTGTGTCTCCAAACCCCGGACATTTTGGAGAGGACAGAGGAAGAATTTCCCCATTCCCTCTTATATGGTGGAGCCTGCTACCAATGCCCCCCCCCGGGGAGCTGCCAGGTTTGGTGCTGCTGGAGCCCTGCCTCGAGGCGGTGGCATGGAGTGATGCAATGGGCCGTGGCTCTTGCACCACTGGCACAGGGAAAGCGCCCACGGTGCCCGCGATCCTGGGGTGGTGCAGGGCAAGTGAGCAGCTGCACAAGGGCTGCAGGGCGGTTTGCTTCCTTGGCAGATCCCTGGTGTTTCCCTGCCTGTTCTCCTGTGGGTGAGAGGATGGAGGTGAGAAAGTGGTACCAGAGCTGTGCCTGGTGGGTAGGTGGGGTGTGAATGCTTACAGCTTCGCGTGGCACCCGCAACTCATCTGTAGGCATTGAAATGGATTTGTGAACATCCATGACTCATGGCCGCTCTACAGACAGAACATGAAATCTTGGAGCTGAGTTGGTTTAGGAGCAAGCACCTGTGGCAAAAAGCCCATTACAAGCATTCTGTGTTTTTCCCATGTGCTCACCCATGCATTGGTGGGAAGGATATCCCCAAATCTGTTGTGTACAGCCACTTTCCACAGTGTTTCTTCATCACCGGTGGCTGTGCATGGGCAGCATGCTTCCACCAAGAGGAGGGTGCTGCCCTCCGGGGACCACCAGCACCACCATCCATGTCTCAATTATTCCTTACTCTCTTTGTCAACAAGGCCATGGAAGGTGGCTAGGGAAGCATGGTGGACTGGGAAGCACTGGCCCGGAGCAGCAGTGACAAACCCAGCCACCAAGCAGCACCATACATCACCAACTATGATGCAATTGCTGGTGGTTGCCATAATCCAAATGATGTTTGATTTATGCTGATGGGGAAGCTCAAGCGGGGCTGTGCATTAAGTCCTGTGATCTGTGCTCTGTGGGAGTTACCATCACCCGCTTGATTTTTTCCCGTACTCATTAGCATTGGAGGGACTTTCCATCTCCCACTGACCTGCTTAGCAGATCATGCTGAGCCATACCTGTGCTCACACAGGCTGGTCAGTGCCTGGACAGGTCTTTGCAAAGCCGCGTTAGGTCACGTCAGCCGTGGACGTGCCTTGCTCAGCAGCTACACGCACCTCTTGTTGTCTCACCTATCCTCCTCCCTCTCCTTCCGCATTTTTTGTCTGTCTGTGATCCTCCGTGTTACTTCAGCTCCCTGTCTGGGGAGGAGCACTATTTCACCAAAGAAAAAATTTAAGCTTGGTTTGTGAGAAGTTGATTTTGTCACCATTTGTGCTGTGCTTTGTGTTTTCGGGGTGTTGCTGTTCATCTGCCCAGCTCACCAAGCTGCTCCTGTGCTGTGTCAGCACTAGAAGGTGGTATAAATGAGCATGGCTCGGTCCATCATGGTAGGGATGCATGGGCATGTTTCTGCCGCGGGTCTGTGCTGCTTGAGCGGATTGCTGCTATGGCTTTGGCATCCTTAAGACACGTGGATGTTTGAAGAGGACACTCAGCCCTACATCCAAGCTCACATTCCTGGTGTCAGCACTGGAAGGTGCACCCAGGGCCTGCAGTGCCAGTGGCTTTTCAGAACTGAGCCCATGTGGTTTGGCTTTCCTATCCTCTTAGAGGCTCGGCTAGCAGAGTCTCCTCTTTCATCACCCCAAGAGGAGGTAACATTGGTCACCACCAGTGTTTTTCTATCGGGATGCGTGGCAAACAATGCTCACTGTTTGCCCTGGCCTCCTGCCTGCACAGCCATCCCCACAAGATGGAGACCCACGGGAGCACACATCTGCTCCTCCGTGCAGTGTTCTCACATCGTGGCAGCCTGGCAGTCGGTTTGGGGACTGATACAGCAGACAAGCAGGCCCTGCAGGTTGGTGATGGCAGCAGAGGCTTCGGCCATGTGGCCCAGAGATTCTGTGCCATTGCAGTCAGATTCCCTGTTGTGCTCCTTCCTCAATCAGCTGCTGCTTTGTGACTCAATATTTGCTCTGGTTGTTGGTCCCATCTTATCAAAGCCTTCTGCTCCTTTGCCCCTCTGTTTCCTTCTTCCTGCCCGCCATGACTCATCTCTTCCCATCTCACAGAGCCAGGCAGAGATAAGCCAATGCCACCATTGCCATTTCCCATCCTCATGAGCCTGCCCCATGTGCACAGAGCCAGCACCAGGACTCCTGCTCCTCTGGAAAGGGAATGGGGACATTGAGGCATGAGAGGGATCAATGGGAGGTGCTGGGGGGGTCACAGAAGCTGCTTGGCCTCCTCTGAGGGCAGCTGGGCTGCATTTGGGACCCACTCGCCTCATGGCTTTGGTAGAGCTGCTGAGATGGCCTCCACTTGTTGGTGGCTTCCAGCAGCAGAGGTGTCCGCAGGCCCTGATGCTCCAGGCTTTATTTTCTTTCTGACCTTGTTTTTGTTTGGATTTTTTTCCTTTTCCCCTCAGCATTCTGTGCATCATGCTGCATCCCAACTGGATGGATCCAGATTTTCTGACCTTCCCATCTCCTGGAGCAAGAGAGCGGTTGAGGCAGGCAGTAATGCAGGCGTGGCATTCATGTGCATCTACATGTTGTATGTGGGGAGATTCTCCATTCATCTCAAACCCGCTTTGATCAGAGACCTGCTGGCAGGAGCGTGCTGGCATGGATTCCTTTACAAATCTCACTTGTGGAATGAAGCTCCCTGGCTTGAGCTTTTCCCTTCCTAACAGCAAACACCACTGGGGCCCATGCGGCTGCAGGGCTGTGCAACTCTTGAATGTTTCCCTGTGCAGAGCTCCTATAAACACATCCTGCAGACTTGACTCCCTCCCAGCCCAGCCCCCAGAGCCATCCGAGCCGAGTCAGAAGCTTCCAAACAAAATTCCATCAAAACCTCCCAAATTTCTCTGGTCTGTGTTTTGTGTTTCTCTGATGGGAAAATATTGATTCTGGGCTTTAAAGCAGCTGCTTTGTATATTGACTGATTTAATGGCACCAAAGTTTGGCTTGAGCTCTCTTTGTCTTGTTCCTTTTTTAACTTTTTCACGCAACCCCAAAAGCACAGTGGGTATTGACATTAGGAAGAGCCAAATAAAACAATGATGCAGCATAAATCCTATAGTTGGCCAATGCTGGCTAGCCTGGCCACATGTAGCTCAGAGCAGCACTTCTTTTTCCCCTGTAACTTCCAGATTGCATTCAAAACAGAATGCTTTTAAAGGCTATTTCAGGAGAATTTTAAACATTTGTGCAGAAAAAGAGAAAATTCAGACCAAGCTGTTTCCTGATTGCCAAAAAAACCACCAACACCTGGGGGTTAAACCTGTTGCAAATTGGACTGTGCCTTCACAACACGATTCTTAGGGGGGTGCAGTTCCTGCTTCAGCTTTGTTTTCTCTAGCATCCATGCACAAGGCATGTCCCGGTCTCTTTTATCTCCTAGGAGCCAAGGGCTGGATGCTGTGCAGCACCACCAGGCTGTGGCTTTCAGCAGGCACTGTGGCCAAGGAGGTCATTGAGTTGGGGTGAAGCAGGGAACTACAGCATGCCTTGCATCTCTGACAACATTCTTTAGCTCGTTAACTGCCTGCCTGCCTCCTGCCCAGCCTTGCCATTAGCAAATGAAGGCAATGGAAGGGCATTAAAAGCTGTGCGATGCTCTGGAGTCCTCTGCTTTGCCTTTCAGGCTCACACATCTCTGCTGCCATGCACAGGGAAACAGGAGCTGCTCCTGCACACTCACCACCTCTGTGGTTCGCAGTGTCCAGACAGGGTAGGTTCTCATTCCCACGTTTTCCACAGGACAGAGGGGGTTTTGATATTGCCGTTACGTCTTCCAGTAACGTAAATAAATGATACTGGAAGCATCAGGGATGGAACTGCGCAGAAATGACTGTGCCTCACTTTTTTGAGCAGCTTCGGCAAGAGCAAACCTTTCCACGGGGTTAAATCCACAATGTCGTGTTTCGAAGAGACGAGTGGACCTCATGCTCCCCATTCACTAGGCCTGGTCAGAGCTCTTTGTGTAACACTGGCTCGGTTGTGCATGTCGGGTTGGGAGCAGTGCCTCCAGCAAACAGCCCCGAGGAGAGCCCTGGTGCTGCTACGCTGCAGCAAAGGCACAAGTGTTGGTTCAGTCTCCAGGCTGGTGGTTCCTTTCCCTGCACAAGAATTTACTCTCCCACGGGCTACCCAAAATATCCTGGTGTGATGAGAGTGTGGAAAAAATCTTTTAATTGAAGATCTTGCTTGGGACAGAGGAGCAGGAGATGGCTAGGGGGAAATTACACTTAGAAGAGAGGCAAAAAAGGAAACTCGTCCCGGTATCTGAAGCTGTTTGTGCCCTTTCTGAGTTAATGCTCTTGATGGATGTCTTGTTTTACCACATCTGGTGAAAGAAAGTCTGAAGTCCCGTTCAGGCTGCCAGCTTATTCCAGCGGTTTATATTTAGCAGAGATGGCTTGTGACAGCGTAACGGTGTTGCAACACTACAGCTCTTGTTTGTGGTTCCCTCGTACTTCAGTCCTGGATTGAGTTAAGACTCCTGACAGGGTCTCATTGTGCTGGAAACCACACCGATGTTGCAAGAGACGGCTCCCTCCCAGGCAGAGGAAGACCTGCAAGGAGCGAGGGACGTGGGGTGAGTGCCGATCTGCAGAGCAAAGCAGGCCTCCCAGCACAGCTTTTAGACGTGGAACTTCAAAATCAGGCCTACTTGGTTGTTCTCCCTTCATTTTCACATGCTTTATTCCCGTGCAAATCCATTCACTTCTGCCCAGAGTCATACAAATGAGTCCCTAAAGCTGCCTCTCTTCAGGCTGTGCACATTGCATTGAGTCCTACTGCTGGTTCCTTCTCTCCTCCTTAACTGTTACACGATGCCAGCAGCTTTCTGCTTATTTTATGATTTCATGGCGGTTGCTTGACACATCAATACAAAAATTAATTAACTTTGGCAACGGTGTAAGCAGCAGCTTCGGCAGCCCAAGAGCAAGCAAGGTCGGGGTTTCAGCACGATCCCGTTTGGAGAACTCGCTGGGGCTCGAGCGGAGCGGCCTCGCTGCTGTGATTTGGATTTGGATTGCTGCTCTCTCACCTTGTTTGCAAGTCCTGTCCTGCTGGCGAGGCCAACGCAAAGCCAAATCCCAAAGCCAATGGCAGATGACTGTTCCATGCACAGAGCAGCGATCAGCGCCGGGCACCCTTTGGCTCCCAAGCGTACAGTCACTACAAAACCATTATTGACTTAAGAAAATACCTCTGCTGCCGTCTTAGCTTTCATTTGGTGATGTTAAAAGGTCGGAAGGAAAATTAGAGCTCTTTTCACCCTCACCCCTTTAAGTGCTAAATTCATTGTAAGCAATTGAACCAACAATTTAGATTAACGAAATAGCTTCAGATGACGGAGAAACTCTGATCCTCAAAGGATGCCTGAATGAAATGCGGCTTTTCAGAAGGAGATTGAAATTGCCCTTGGCCTCCTCTTACAAAGATCCTCCCCATTGGCCTGGGATGTGAGTAATGTGAGAGCAGTGTGCTCAGCTCTGCAGTGTGCCCTTAGACCACAGTGAAAGGCTCCGAGAAGCAACAATAAATACAGGGGAAAAAAAGGTCTGTGTCAGACTGGCTCTAAATTAATCTGTTTCCCAAGCAAATAATTACTGCTGCTGGTGAATCGCATTTATCACACTGATGTTATAGTCTGGTAGGGCTGAAACATCTTTGGGATTTTTTTCCTCCCTGTCTAGCCCTTTCCCAACTTTCTCCAGGGTGTTGGTGAGGATGCATCTTCCAGCCTGGCCTGGAGAAGGAGCCTGGCAAGAGCAAAGCATGGCAGCAATCCAGTGAGGTGATAGATGGGATCTGTTACATTTCAGCTGCTTTTTCAGCCAGCTTGTTTTCTTGGTGCCTCTGTTGTTCTACTGTGCACACATGCCTCCGCTGAGACAAAACTCACATCTCTCCTTGAATGGGAGAGCTGACAGATAGGCATAATGTGTTCCCCATGGATGGCTCTGGGTGAGGAGCCCCTGCTAAGACTTTGCCCACAGGGGTGGGAGGTGCTGGTGTGTCCCCGAGCACAGAGCACCAAAGACTGAGCTGAACACGGATCCCTCTCCAGAGAGGTGTCTGCACCTCTGGTTGGTGGGAGCAGAAGATGCTGCAGAGGAGATGCAACTTCTTTTGTCCTTCTCCAGGACCCTGGTCAGGACCAAAAGGGAGACCATGCAAGGAGAAAATCATCCCAGACTTTTACACCAATCCCAAGGGGTGATGGATGCTGATGCTTTCTATCCTATAATTCAAAGATCAGTCCCTATCCACTCATTGCCATTCCCACATGAGGTGGCCCACTGTGATCTGAGACACAACAGTTGGCCATCCTGGTGAAGGAGGAAAGTCCTCTTAATGTCAGCAGCAACACGTTGTACCACTCATGCAGTGCAATTCCAGCTCAGTCCCGAGCTCATGGGTTTCAACTTTCATTTTGTTTCAACTTTTAGACCTTCCTAGAAAATTTCTTTTCCTGACAACTGTTCTGAGAAACTCATTTTCCATGACTGGTTCCTTCAGAAATGTTATTACTGGCCTGGGAGAATTCTTATACAATAATTGAATAAGATTAAATTTCTCTTGCTGGAAAATTCAGACTGCACAAAGTTTTAATATCAAAACCCAAACAAGTAATAACAAGTAATTTCCTGAGAATTTACACCACAATCTGGCATTGGTAGTCCTTCATGGGAAAATGCTTCAGTTCCAGTGCCTATATGTATTTTTAAGGAAACTAATGGCAAATGGGGTAAAAGGAAAGACACGGAGGATAATAACAGAACCCCGCTTATCAACCTGCTCCTAACCATTCTTTGGAATGGTAGGTAAACATGCAAAACACCAAACCACTCTGTATTTTTAGGCTGCTTTGAAGTGTGAGTTCCAAAGAAATGTTAACTCGCAGCACTTCAGCATTTCCATAACCGACTGGTGAAAGTGTCCTTGGACGGCAGCCACCACCCAGCTCTCCAGAAAGAAGCCCAAAACAGACAACTGGTTGGAGATACTGCGTCCTTAGCTAAGAGAAGGCATAGGCAAGGGAAGGAGCCGTCAATGTCCCACCTTCGACCTTCTCATGCACCATGGAGTGATCCCACCATGCAACAGCGGCATCTTCCAAGGAGAGCCACGTTCTCAGTGTGCAGAAGGGGAACCAAGGTCCCTAAAGACATTCAGAGGTGACCTCAGGGTTACCATAGCACTCTGCCTCAGCCTCACGATGCATTCTGCACTGCCCTTCCCTTGGGGCTGCAGCAGATAGGTAGCCCTGCACAGATCTCAGCATGGTGTCGGCACTCGGCAGCCTCTGCCATGGGCAGATGCAGGTGTTGGCAAGTGCAGGCGGGCTGCTAAAAATATCCCATGTGCTTTATTCTTGTTTCAAAAGCCATTAAGTATTTCTATCAGCGTCTTTTTCATCTCCCGCATGGAGAACTGCCTAATACTCCCACTGATCCTTCGTAATCCCCTGAATCTCAGGTTGTTGCAAATGGGAGGATCTGGGCTGCAGATCTGTGCACCCAAACGCTCAGCCTTGTGCTGTGCCAAATACGAGCTTGGTTTTCTCCTGATTTCATCTGTTCTTACAACACAGTTGTGCCGAGTGTGGGCTGTGCCTGTAAGGAGCACAGTCAAACCCAATTACCCTTCACCTGAGCGTAATCCACACACACCAGTTCTTCATGCAGAATATTTAGGCTTGCTTCTTAAATGGCACTGAGCTGAAGTGCTGGAAGGAAGTCCCTGCTCACCTGGTTGGTGTATTGCAATACCAAAGCTAAACCCGTGCAAAGCCAGGAATAACCGGAGCAGCAGGAGAGCAAGGTTTGGCCTTTTCCCTTGCACTCTGTGAAGACAAAAGCATGGTGCTTTCCTCTTGTTCTGCCCTGTGACAGACGCCGCTTCCAGTGCGTGCATGCGGTGATTCTGGGCAGTCCTACCATTTTAGTCATCTTAATGTGTTTGCTTAGGCACCAACATTAGTGTCAAAAGCACTTACTGCAAGGGAAGCTTCCCAGGAGAGCACCATTCGCTGCCAGAGCAATCTGTCTTCTGCATGGAGAGTATGAGCTGTGGCATTTACTACAGAGGGATGGATAATGAATTAACTACAAATTTGGAGCGTCATTCAAAGGTCTACTTCCAGCCAGGCCATCTGCATAGAATCTGCTTTGCCCCTTGTTGTGCCATGTGATGGCATAGAACCTGAGCTGAAAATACTTATTCTTGGTTATCTTGTTTGGAGCTGCTTATTCCAGCTGGTATCACTGTGGTATGGTGACCCCCACTCCCAGCTTTGCTCATTAGGAAGTGTTTGCTTCATATCAGGCTAATTGGGATGGGAATTGGTGAGACCTGGGCATGGGGAAACTGGGGCGGCTTGGATCTCCAGGCAGCCCCACTGAGGTCAGGCCCAGAGCTCGTCCTGTGCACCCGGCTCTTCTCCCATACAGACAACTGATTTTTGAGAGTGCGGCTTTATGACAGACTCACCTTTGTTTTGCTGGGGAGGATTCAGCAAACAGCCTTCCCGTGTGAGCTGAGCTCTGGAAGCAGCTGCATGTCTCTGTCTTTGGGCTCTCCGTAGGCAAATGAGCAGAGACCCACCTGGCTCGCTGCTTTGAGAAGTTGCTTTATGATTTGTTTGCTGCTTTGAGATATATATATATATCAAAGTTTCTTTGTCTTTGATGTAAAAGAAACAGTTAGAAGGAATTTCAGCTTAGCTGTGGAGGTGCAGAAGTAATTGGAGATTACATTTAAATCTGCTGCTTTGAGTTTTAAAGGCAATTCTTAGAATCGTTTTTATTCTCTGATCTCTTCTTCCAGAGCTGCTGTAATTGCAGCTAAATCCAAAGTACACCTCTCCCGCTGTGTATTACCTATGTGTGGTGCTTAGGGGGGCTGAGTAATGCCAGGTCCCTGCAGAGCAAGCACAGAGCCCACAGCTGTGCCCTATCCACATGCCAGTGCGTCAGGGTGCTTGTGTTTATTCCAAGGGATTTTGGGGGTGATTTGCCTAAGGTTGGTGAGGTCATTAATTAGCACTGACAGTATGGAGTTTCAGCCTCTTTTAGAAGCTGTGTATCCTTTTTAAAGAGAGAGATGACTCTCAAGGGGGTAAGTGCCATGCCATCCCATCCCATGGCTGCACATCCCACTGCAGTGTTGCAATGTGCACTCCTGTAATTGCCCTGCTGCTGCCCCTGTCCATGGGACACTGTGGAGAGAGTGCTCAGGCACTGATTCATTTCCACAGATCCATGTGATATGATGGAGGTAATTATGAGCAATGCAGCCATGGACAAAAACTTGCAATATTCACATTACGAATAATACTTAAATCTCAAATCCTAGAATTCTCACCCCTAAGGAGAACTCTAGGATTCAGCAGTGCTGAAGCCAGCATTGTCCCAGACACCAGAATTTGGAGCATTCACACGAGGCAGTGGTGGCAATGGATCCTGCTCCAACCATGTCTGCTTCTCCCCGTCCTTTGGCAGCTGCAGTACGTACCCACAAAGGGCACCACAGAGGTCCTGCTGCAGGGCAGTTCCCCAGGCCCTTGGCATTTTGCAGCCCTCAGAAAAGGTTTCTTGCTCAGGGCTGTGTTAGTGTTTGATGTTTCTAAAACACTAAGCAGACACCATGCTCCTAACCCTGCCAGACTTGCAATGAAGCAGATACGTAATCCTTGGCAGGGATTAAATTCAATAGCAATAGAGCATATTTAAGAATTACGCTGTCAAATGCCTGCTTAAGCAGAGGAAAGTATTCTTAATTAAAACTTCTTCAGAAATCTATTTCGTTGTTATCGCCTGTGAAAGCCTCTGTGGTACCAGGTTGCTCCTTTCTGGATGCTTGGAGGAGAAACTTTTGCCTCTAACATACAACAATATTCACATGTGTGCATGCATAATCATACAAGTGCTATTTGATTCGTAACAGCAGGTGCAGAGGTGTGTGCAGGGGCACCTCTGTGTACAGGGAAAAGCCCTGAGCTGTAGGATACGTATTCCTGGCAGCTGGAGGATTTACAGGGGTGGGAGGGAGCTGTGCTGGAGGGCTATAGGGGGGATGGTAAAGGTTCTCCAGGCAGAATCAGCTCTTGCCTTGTCCCGTTAATGTGGATGTGAGCAACAGGTGGGGCTTGAGTAAGTAATGGGGAATATGCCCTTCAAGACCAGGGCAAAGAGGAGAAGTCCTCAAGCCTCTGGTTTTGGATCCCCATCTAACTCAGGAATTGTGGTTTTGATTTGCTTGGGGTTTGGCGCAAGCACTGGGGAAACCAGCTAGATGTCCCAGCTGAAAAGCAGGTTTCTAAGCCTGATTTAACAACTGAATTTAACAGCAGCTTCAGGAGCTGATTTAAGGCTTTAACTCAACCTCTGCCACAAGCCTCAGCAGGATGAAAGGTCCTTCTCTGTTCCATTCACTGAGGCTGTGCCTGGGAGCCCTGGTACTGTGGGGGATGTTGCAGAGCTGAGGCATGGTTTGTGGTGCTGGTCAGGTCCTGCAAAAAGGCTTTTGTAAGACTTCAGGTCACAAAAATACAGCACTGCCCTTACTGCAGCAGGAAGCACATTAAATTGAGACCTGCTGAAATCCAGCTTGTCCAGAGCCCATCGCTGCCTATCAGAGCTTCACACAAACAAACCCTATCTTCCACTACTGCCCCGTCCCCAGCTCCAGCCTACCCAGCAGCTGGCCGAACACGCAGTTCTGCTGTGTTTTAGATGAAAACTTTTTCCATCTGACAACAGAATCACGTGGCATTGCCCAGATCCATCTGTCAGTCAGCACAGGAACTGCCGGAGACCACAGACTAATTAAGGAGCCTTTAAATAGTTTCCGCCAGCGATATGATAAGAACTGACTCTTGAAATGGGGAAACCTGGAAAAAGGTGACAGGGCGCTGTGCCACGTCACATCTCCTGCCCTACGAACAGCTATTGGCAGCCACCTGCCTAGGAGAGTCACCAAGTGCTGGGGCTGTGCTGGAAAATGCTCCTTCCCTATCGGCTGCAGCGATTGTCTGCCTCACAGCGATGCAAAGGGGGCTGGGGAGGGCGGTTCCATCTACAGCGCATCCATGTGGGGCTGAGCGGTGGGGACCAGAGGCAGCCCCGTGTGGTCTGCTAACCTCACAGCCAAGCTCCTGCGTTGTAACCAAGCTCCTAAAGGGGGGCTATGGGAAGGAAGAGGGCGGACTCGTTAGCAGGATCAGTTGTGATAGGACAAGGGGAAATAGTTTCAAACTAAAAGAGGGGAGATCTAGGTTGGATATAAGGGTAAAGCTTTTTACAACAAGGGTGGTGAGGCACTGGCACAGGTTGCCCAGAGAGGTGGTGGTGCCCCGTCCCTGCAGGCATTCAAGGTCAGGCTGGATGGGGCTCTGAGCACCTGATGGAGCTGTGGGTGTCCCTGCTCATTGCAGAGGGTTGGACCAGATGGCCTTTAGGGCCCTTTCCAACTCCAGCGATTCTGTGATTCTGATTCTCTTACAGAGAAGTTGAGCTGGATCCCACCACTGGATAAACAGAGCTGTGCCCCTTCCGTCTGTAGGTAAGCATTAGAAATGTGTAATAAAAGGCACATATTTCTGTAGCTGAGTCACCTCTTGCAAACAGAGCATCACATTAATGTTTGTCTAGAAACACCTTCCCTCACAGTAGCCAGCCTTGACCCTTTCAGACAGCGGAGCTATAAAAATACATCCATATAATTTCAGTGGCTGTTCGTGCTGTCTGAACGGCTGCCAGGAGCCGCCTCGGAGCTGCTGCCTCTTGGGGCGAGGACACAAACGGGAGTTTGAACTATGTCCTCTGCTTCCTCTTGGAAGGTAGAACTGACTTTTTAACAAATTAGAGAGGTTGGCTGATCACAGGCAGTTCTGTGATCAGTGCCACGCGCCCGCTGATGGGCAAGGGCTGTGAATAAGCAGCACTGCCATTAACCCAATGGGGCGGTGCTGATTTATACAGGCTGAGGGCTGGGATGGTTGGATTTATGTTGGGCAGTGTGACTCCTGTCTCCCAGTTACGTCACTGGGCGCAGGGGAAAGAGAAAGCACATCTGAGCAAAGGCGGCCGCTCGCCTTCACAGCTCAGTATCGGCTCCTTAATTTCCTACTGATTAAACTGCAGGAAAACAAAATCTGCTTTGCCTGGGGCAACTTGGCTTCTGCTCAAGAGCTTCCTCATCAAAATGAAATATCCTTTGCTGTGAAACTGTTAGTAGAAGGATGAATGTAGTTACAAAAGCAGCTATTTGTAAAACCCAACCGGGTAGCAGTGATCTGCTGCAAAATGCCATTATTTAGAGGGGAAACCTCTGCAAGAGCCCTGGGGGGCAAAACTTCCCATAAAGACCAAGTTTCCTTAGGATTGCCTGTTTGCTGGTTTCCTTCTGAGCATGTCTGTGGATGGACCATGCAGATACAGACACTTTTCCACTGCTGACATGGTCTGTGGCTCGTCCAGCACGTGAGCAGACTTGTTGGCATGGGGCTATTGGGGCCCTCCAGTTCTTGCCCTGCTGGTAGACATTGGTGCCCTCAAGCCCAGGGGCCCATACTATGGAACTTGGTGCTTTTCATCTTGCTCTCTTTGGATTTATGTTCCCTGTGCAGTTGATGGCATCTCATTGGGAAACACAGTGCAAGAAATTGTGTTGCGGCCCCTCAAATGTCCCCTTACTGTCATCAGCTGTCTTTGAGCTGGAAAACTGCGTGTGAGCCAAAAAAGCAATCCAAATAATCCCATGCAATGGTGAATTAACAGCAGGTTGTTTTAATCCTTGGGAATAGCCACAAGAGGGAGATGTGATTGGATGTGCCAGATCAAAGCCTTTGATATGCAGAAATATCAAGGAGTTGCACACTGATTCAGAGATCAGAAATCCAGGCAGAAATGACACTGTTGGACTCTGAGAGTCACCTGTGCTGAATTTAGGAAGTACTTTTACTGTGGCCAAACTCCTACAGCACAGTGACCATATTTTCCTGAAACATCCTTAGTCCCACTGACAACAGGATTTTTTTCCGGCAAATATTATTGTCTGAATTACATTAATAATTCTGAGCGAAAGAAAGGAAAACGTCTGCTTCCCCCAAACCCCAACAAATGAAGAGTGAAATTTTCATTTCAAATTGATTTTAAACAAGTTTTTGATCAGTGAACCAAAAAATCAATGATTCAGACAGCACAGCCTTAATTATCTCTCCCCCGAGGGCAGGCGGATGGAGCAATGCTGAAGCCTTTTGGAGCGCCTTACAAACAGGCGCTGCCTTCTGCAGCCTGGGCTTTAGGTTGAAGCAAAATATGTTTTCTGAAGGTGATCAATCTGTCCCATTTCCCATGGCTGAGAATCTCTTCCAGTAAAAATAAACCTCCTTTTTTCTCCTCTCCTTTTTTTTCCTTTTCTTTTTTTTTTTTCTTTTTTTTTTTTTTTTCCCTCTAGTCCTCCACAAACTCTAAAATAAAGAGATTTGGTGAGCTGGAGTTTTGGGCAGGGACTTGTCAGCACAGCCAGGGCTGCAGTGCTACCCTAAGGGAGAAACAGAGGAAAACAGTGTTTTTCTCCTCCTAGCATTGCTTCTGTTAGGTAATTGCTCGTACCGCATCTGGCTCAGCCCAGTCAGCGAGTGCTCGGGGCTGTGAGACCTACTTACACACAAACAGACTGACATCCATCTGAGAGTCATCTTGGGCACAGGGAAACAATCCTCCCTGAAATAAAAAGCCTTTTTTTGCAGGGCACTGAATAACCATTTGGCAAACTATGTGCCAGGCTGGCGCTCAGATTAATCTGCTTAGGTCGACTAACACAGTTGTGCAAGAGTAGAAAATACCCGGTCAAGCAAATTACATCATCCAGGGACAAGCTATTCTAAAGAAAGCACACATTATAAGCTTGAGCTTAAATGTTCAGCTGAACATTTCAATGTATTTACAAGCAGGAGCATAGGCTTGTTTATGTTTCCTTGTGAAAAAAAAAGGGCTCTCTGAAGTTGTTTCTAACAGAAGAGCATTGGGCTCAATTAATCACCAGCCAACATCCAGAATGAATTATAAACCTCTTATAATTTTTCTCACATTAGCAGTACCAGGGATGTGAAGTCTCTGATCCAGGAGAAAGGAGGCCCTGGCACTGTTGCCCAGAGCTGTGGGTGCCCCATCCCCGGAGATGCCCAATGACCGGGTTGGATGGGGCCCTGGGGAACCTGAGCTGGTGGGGTGCACCCAGACCATGGCAGGGAGTGGAGCTGGGGGGGCTTTAAGGTCCATTCCAACCCAACCATTCCGTGATTCTATGATTCTGTGATTCTGTGACTCTGAGATGCTGTATAGCATTGTGAAACTGCTTCCTTACTAAAACTGGGGCTGACTTTGAAATGTTTTATTCCTTCTACCATCAGTTCATCTTCGTGACAACTTGCATCACTTGATGCTTCATTAAAATATGTTGTTCTCTCTGCAGTCTTAAATACATTTGGAAAAATGGAAGTTTGAGAAGATGAAGGAATTTAGAAGTCATAATGGAGTCAAAATGGAAGGTTTTACTTTGCAATGAAACCTGAGCTGCCATTGTCTCAGCACATCCATAGGACATCTTGGAATCCTCTGCCCCATTGGCAAGCACAGCGATTGCCCCAGAAGAAAAACTGCACCCACGGCTGCGTTATGGTTTTGCTTTTGCAGAAAATGCTGAATCATGGCAGGAATTCTCCTTTGTTTTTCTGAGATTTTCTTGAAAGCTCTCCTCTTGCAAAGCTGCTCACTGTGGGCTGAGACTTAGATTGCAGTTTGGTCCCAAATATGAAAGTGTGTCATATAGGGAATTCCCACAGAATGGAATAAAAGTATAAAATGTGGTTGGACTGAAACTATATTTAGACTCGGTGGCTTTTTAGCCCTGGTTGAACTTTGGCTTGTTAGAAAATCAGATCTGTGCTCAAAGTTTTCTTTTTTCTTCCCTTCCCCAAACGTGTCTGACCGAGCCCCCATAGTTTTAAGTACACTTAGAGAGACCACGCATTGTTATCTCATTTTGGAAAAACCTCTGTTTACCAGCTTTCCCTTCCATCCCTTTTCATCCTCTTTTTCCATCTAATTCCCTGTAGCCTTGATTCACTTTAGCTTAAACTCACATGAAACAAAAAAATCAACATGAGCAACAAAAAATAGATAAAATCTACACAAGCATAATTGAGCCCTTCAGGATTTTATCTGCCTGCTCATGAATGTTAGCAGAAGAACTGTTAAGCTAATGCAAATTTTAAAACTGGGTATTGTATGCTGTATTTTGACTTCTACAGGGAATGCACGTGGTCAGTGGGAGCTGGATGGGCGATGCATCACTTAATGCTTAATGCTGCTGAAGGGTCGAAGCGGGCAGCATCCATCAGGGCTCTCACTCTGTCTGCTTCTCTCCAGCTCTTCCTGCCCCTCATTCATCTGTTCGATCTCACTGACACTCTCAGAGATGTAACTTCACACCAGAGCTGCAGATAACTGCATCTATCCGCTGTGTAAGTAAAGCCATGTGTATGTCTTTGCGGGATGATGGTCGTGATATAATGCCACTTTGTGGCACACAGAGCTTTTCTGTTCATAAGAATGAAGAAAGTCCTTAATAAGCATTACTATTATTGCTTTTTAGTGATGGTCTTGTTGCGGGCGTAAGCATTCCTATGCAAGCATATATTAACTGCTGCATATTTAAACTCTTCCATCTATTTCTCTGCACTGCAAATGAGCTGATAAACGATCACAGTCTGCTCAGATTATAATATGAATTGACATACCAAAAAAATGGTCCAACTCCATCTGTTTACGTTACATAACTTCTGATCTCAAGCAATTTCAGAGGCAGGATTTGCTGCATAAATAGTGCAATTTCCAGTAAGGAGATTAAGGCTTCTTTCTGGGAAAGGAAGAAATTACCAGAAAAGCTGTCATTTCAATGAACGCGAATAAATCATGTTCCAAAATACACAGGAAGACAAATGTATGTCATTGAGTCCCTCTGCCCCTAGATGCTCCCTCCACGCTTGTCACAGAGAACAGCATTTTGCCACGGAATACCGTCCATCCTTTAAACATTTATGAAATGTGGCTAGCTCTATTTTCTACTTATGTCAAGGCTTTTAAAAGTCAGTGCTGCTATTAATATTTTACGTTTTTTACGTGTATTTTTTTTTTAATCCCAGTGCCTTTTTTTTTAATATCCGGTGGCTTTCCGTGAACTGCTGACGTCAGTAAATTCCTGCGCAGAACAGCGCTGGATGCATTTTGTGAGCGTGAGCAGAGGCGTGCAGCTTCATGGGGCAGCTGGCAGCACATCATGCTGTGTGTGACAGGGAGCAGAGCTTTCCTCTGATGGGTCTCTGCAGAAGAATTCATGGGTTTTAGAGTGCTTCTGCCCTCAATGGGTCAGCTGCAAACCCCCAGCACCATCCAGCCCCTTCCCAGCCCGCAGCATTACCCCTGTTCTTCTGTTTATTTGCTCTTTCCAGCTGCAGGTCGCACACTGACCTGGCCCTGCACTCTGCTTCAGCCCTGGGAATCACGGAATCATTAAGGTTGAAAAGATCAATAACATCTTCTAGTCCAACTATCAAGCCATGTCTGAGACCGCCCCAGACCATGTCACTCAGTGTGACATCTATCCTTCCCTTGAACACCTCCATGGATGGTGACTCCACCACTCCCTGGGCAGCCTGTGCCAATGCCTCACCAAAGGTGAGGTGCACCCCTCTGGGTTGCTATGGGAGTTGCTCACCTTTTGCATCCAGTGTGGTGTTATGGTACAGGCTGTGCCCTGGCTCCTCAGCAGATCCCCCCACTTCTCTGTGGTGCCTTCTCACTTGGAAGCAGAGCAGTCTGCTGTGGTTAACAGGAAACACTGTGTTGGTAGCTCCCGTTTTATTGCTTGTACACTTCCATCCCTCTTCTGAAGCCACTTTGTCCTTGCATCATGTGTTCACCATCTCTCTGCTCACTGTCACCTCCATCATTTTCCCCAGCCCTTGTGCAGCTCAGGACCTTGGGGACATCCCCAGGACAGCTCAGCAGGATGCCCAGTGGAAGGCTCTCTCCTCCCAAACTCACCTATTGCTTTTCACAGAATCATAGAATTATTCAGGTTGGAAAAGACCTCCAAGATCCCCAAGGCCAACCCCAGCCCACCCCCACCATGCCCACTGCCCATGTCCCTCAGTGCTACATCTCCATGGGTCTTGAACACCTCCACGGAGGGTGACCCCACCACTCCCTGTGCAGCTGTGCCACTGCATCACCACTCTCTTGGAGAAGATGATTTTCCTAACCAAAGAAGAAGTTTTTCTACCAAAACAAGCTGGGAGACCAGGCCCCAACCCCGCTCCCACTGAATTCTCTGAAATTTCAGATAGCTTATTTCACCACAGAGAAAATGAAGCTGTCCATGTTGATATGTACAAGAAACAGAGCGGCAGAGGAGAAGCTTTTGCCTGGAAACACACACTCAGCCAAACACAGAATGTTTTGGAGAATGGTCCCATGTTGGTATCTGAAAAGCTGATGCTGTCACCTGCCACAGGGCTGAACCGGCCTCCTGGTCTCCATCACCCAGCCTCACACAGAGAGCTCAGGCACTGATAAAGCCCTGGGATGGTGTTACAAGGGACATGAACCCTCATGGGGTCTCTGATGAGTGATGGATGTTTCTGGCTCCTGAAAACAGTCAGAAAAGGCAGAGTGCACTACCATAGCCAGGACAGGCAGTCCTCTGCGGCCTGTGAGCCATTTTGTAACACAGGGTTGCTCATGTCCTCATGCTTTAATTGCTGTTTAGCAATGAGGCATTTGGGAGGAGTTTCCCCAGCAGAAAAGATTAGAGAGGGCCACCAGAAGGAGAGATAATAATCGATGAGATTGACTTTCTCTGGTCAGGGGTGTTGGCTAACTCCAGGAAATGCCATTTTCCTCATTCCCCTCCTATGAGGCTGCAGAATCACGGCCTGATTTCTGGCACATCCAGTGCCAGAACACCTCCCTGTGTCAAGCATAGGCCACAGCCCTGAGACAGCAGCTGGGCTGTGTGTGTGGAGCAGAGTTTTTCAAGTGAGAACGCATATCATAGAATCACAGAACCATACAATGGTTTACACTGGAGGGGACCTTAAAGCCCACCCAGCCCCAACCCCTGCTGTGGGCTGATTGCCCCCACCAGATCAGGCTGTACAGAGCCCCATCCAGTCTGGCCTTGGGCACCTCCAGGGATGGAACACCCACAGCTCTCTGGGCATGAGTTATATGCACACTTATTTTAAACAACTTGCTCAGCTGTGCCATCTCAGACTTGTCAGACAGAACTTCATCTCCATTTCCGTGGGTCTATGGCAGCAATTTCTTTACCAACCTATGCAGCAGATGCTGCAGAAGGCTCACACATGCTCCAGAAACTCTGAGGTCATGTGGAAAATTTTCAAATTAGTGAGGATTCCTGGACATGAGATAACTATGTTTTGCAAAGTAAACAGTGCTCGTTGGTACTTTTCAGCTTGTTTAAATAACTTTCAGCCCATTTTTTAAGACAAGTTTGCTTTAAAGGGAAAAGTCTTCAAGTCATATGATGCATATTACTTGTCCATTCTTGATGAAGAAAAAAGAAAAGTGAGGAACCTTTTGCCCATAAAAATCCCTGCCAGGAAGATTAGTGGTTACTGCACAGATGTGTTACAGATAATTTGGAAAGTTGGGTTGTATTCCTGAGAATGTTGCTGGCTATATACGTGACCTTGAAGAAGTCAATGGATTGGCAATGAGCTGACCTTTTGACTGTGCCAAGCCTGCTCATCTGCATTTTGATGGAAGAGGGAGTGTTTTCTCCTGGGTTTTGTTATTGTGGCTGTTCCCAATTTTTCACTGAGAAGCCCCACAGACAGAGCAGCGTGGCTGTGCTGGTCCTTTTGCAGCACTGCATGAAGCACAGGGCCGGGGGCACCTCATGTGGGCTTGAGAGCCTCAGAGGAGCCTGGAAAGCATATGGTCCTACCCAACAAACCACTTACACAGACTCTAAGCTAAGACTCTGGCATGTGAATCTCTGGCCCTATCCATGTTGGTGATCTCTTCTATGGATCTCGGTACCTAATGGGTTGATTTGGTTTGTTTGTTTTCAATTCAACAACCTGCAAAAATGTTCCTGCTCCGGCAGAATGGATTCCTCCTTCTCCAGAAAGCATGCCCTGCTATGTCCATTAGATTCCTTCTGTTGCTGCTCCGGGAGAAGATGACTTAATGTTCAGCTGCCAGTCCTATCAATAATCCACAAGCTGTTGTACTCAGCCCGTGGTTGCTTTTACCTGGGGGAGATTGCTGGCAGTAGTTCCACTCAGCTTTGTGTAGCAGTTTTAGTAACATAAATGAGTGGTAGAGATGCTACTGCATATACTCCACTGTGTATTTTTTAAAATAATGGCAGCAGACAGGAAGCAGTGATAAAATGAAACTGTTTTCTGACTCTGCTGTCTAGATTTTGGCATGGCATTTCGCTCACAATGAACTGATGGCTTCAGTGCCTAAACTGAAAATCACATCCGTGAACTAACCTTTTTCTTTCTTTCCAAGACAGGAAAAAGAAAACTTCATTAGTTTGCATATAATTTTCTCTGTTGAGAGCATTAATACATACATGCACTGAAGACTCATGCTGAGCAAAAGCTGGCAGCATAAACACGTCTTCATTTGGTTCTGAAAATGGTGAGGTCTGTGGTCATTCTTATCTAGATCCATCTGCTATGAGATCTTTGTTTCCCACGCTCATAAGTTGCCTCTTATTGGTAAACAGTTTCATTACTTAACATTTGATCTCAGATAGCAACGAGAGGTTTGATGCACCAACTTAATCATTATGGTGCTGTATTTTGCTTACTCAGTCCCTTGGCAGACACTTTCCATCTTGTCATGACATCTTTTGACATATGAACCCAGGGCTTTCCTGTCCTCTGTTCTTGTTAGCTCCCACCTACCACAACCTGACAGGATTGCTGAATTCCTCATAAACAACACAGGAATAGCCCTTATCCATTCTACACCACAACTAGTTTTCCTTTAATTTTCCCACTGACAGCCCAGTGCTGGTAGTTCTGCTTTTATTGCTCCATGTCTGTAGTGTCTCTGCCTACAGTCCCTGGGAACAGAGTTTGAACCAAGGACGAGCTGGAAGCAAGCAAAGTTTAAACTGGTCTCTGCTATCACTGATGGAGGTGGGTAGGCCTTGATAGCACTTGATACTGCTGGAGAAGGCACTGAGCAAAGTGCTCAGATGCTGCTTGTGCTGAAACACCTTTACAGGCATTCAGTCACTGCCTTCTTTTTGCTCTAATTTAGCCAACGTGACTCGAGTTGCTGCAGTTCTGCTGTGACAGTGGGAAGTACCTATTACCCCTTAGTAAACAGGGAACTTAGCCTATCTTCCACAGGCCCAGATCCACAAACTATTTATGTACCCAAGTCCAGCTGATTTTTATCTCAGTTGCCCGAATGTCTTCGCATATCTGGACTTAGGGGTTTTGTCTGTGGTCATGAGGGAAGTCTATGGTAAGCAGAGAAGTGAAAAAGCATTCCAAGCTAAAGCTGTAACTACAGTGCCATCCTTACTTTCCTTAGGATATTTAGGGGGCAGATCCCCATTTGCTGTGAAAACAGCAGTATTTTGCCTCTGTGTTTTGATATTTGGCTTTAAAATAAAAACCTGTATCACTGCTGTAAATGATGCCTATTGATTAGCCTCTCATAAACTGGAGAACTCACTTCAGCTGGCACTGCCATGGCTGAAAGCCAATGCTGCCATTGATCATTTAATTAACTGGAAGAAAATTAAAGGAACTGTAATCTGCTGTGTCTCAGCTCTCTTGTTATCAGTCTGGCAAAGTGCTGATTTCTGCCTAGAGCAACAAGCAGCTCCTTGACCCTGTGATTTAGAAAGCATTACATATCTCTCCTCACTCACCCACCTGGTTCGGGGCAAAGCAGGGTGCAGTGAGACATGCAGCTCTGGACCCCAGGCTCTGCAGTACCCGAGTCTGAAGGAGAAATGGATGTTCTTTAAAAGTCATTCTTTATAGGCTGAGATGCGGGAGCTCTTGAGTTCTTGAGTTTACTGCTAGCATTCCCTTAAAGGGATTGAGATACTGATTTTCATTTTGTTAGCTGAAATAACTGACAGGACAGTGAGCTTGAGACAGAAATTACTGGTCCTGAAAATATGGTGATCTTCTGAAGCTTTGACTTAAGCAAGCAACCTGTGAACACAGATATACAAAAAAAAAAAAAAAAAAAAAGATTTAAGAAGTCTTTGTTTTAATGCTGTGTTGCTGTATCAAGGGAAGAAAGACATCTGCCTCTAGCTTGTCTTTGCATGCCTAAGTAACATATTAATTGCCTCATTCCCCTATAAATGCCTGCCATCCTCCGAAAGGCATGTTATAACAGACAGTCATTAAAGCTTGCACTGCATTTTTGATGTGCTGCAGGAAAACAAACAAACAAACAAGCAAAACCTCAGCTCCTGTTTGTTTCAGCTCGATCCAAGTTGGGGAGATGTTAAGGAGAAACATCTAACAAACATGTATCACTCAAAAGCGTGTTGTAATGCCAAAACAGGAAGAAAACAGAATTTGAAATAGTTCCCAGTATTTGATCAGGCAAAATAACTTGTTCCCTTTTGCATTTTAATTCCAAGTAAAGCCTATTCATGTTCATCTTTGCATTTATTTCAGTCTTTTCAGTCTTGTGTGAGAATCTTGCGGTCCAACCTGTAAAATAACAAAGGACTCAATAGGAGGGACAGAAAGGATCAAAAAAATGGAATAAAAAACCTCTCTTAAAATGTTGCTACTGATCAGAACTGGCTGTAGGAGTAGGATATCTGCATGAAATTGAAACCACTCCTGAGACATGCATTTTGCTCTGTGTTATAACTTATGTGCAGACTGCAGCACAGTTCTCACTGTCTCTGCTGACTGCTGCTCTCAAGGCATTTTGCTTGTGTTTACCATACCATCAAAAAGGAAGCCGGGCAAAGACGAAAGTAAAACAAGCCTGGTAGGTATGAGGTATTATGGTCTGATTGACAGATTGGGAGTGTCCTGCTGGCTTCAGGGATGTAGGTTAAAAGCACTTCGTTGGTCACAAGTAAATACAGCTCGTTTGTGTGATGACAGCCGGTGCCGCGCTGCTCACAGCGGCCTTGTGAGAAAGTCGCACTCCGGGTGTGTGAGCAGGGTGAGGAAGAGCAGATGGACGTGTTTGTGTCCCTATGCCACAAAGCAGGAGAGATGGCCATGGGAACAGTGCCTGGTGTGCTCAGAGGGACTTGGGACCAAAACGAATTGGTAATTGGCAATCACAAGCACAGACACAGTTTGGGTGGAGAATGGCTTGAGAGCAGCCCTGAGGAGAAGGATTTGGGGGTGTTGGTTGATGAAAGAGTCAACATGAACCAGCAGTGCGCACTTGCAGCCCAGAAGGCCAACCGTATCCTGGGTTGCATCAAGAAAAGCGTGACCAGCAGGTTGAGAGAGATGATTCTGCCCCTCTGCTCTGCTCTTGTGAGATCCCACCTGGAGTACTGCGTCCAGACCTGGAGCCCCCAGCACAAGAGCACAAGAGCACATCAAACTGTTGGAGTGGGTCCAGAGGAGGGCCATGAAGATGTCCTACAAGGACAGGTTGAGAGAGCTGGGGCTTTTCAGCCTGGAGAAGAGAAGGTTCTGAGGGGACATTATAGCAGCCTTCCAGTACCTGAAGGGGGCATACAGGAAGGCTGGGGAGGGACTTTTTATAAGGGCAGACAGTAACAGGCCAAGGGCAAATGGTTTTAAACTGGAAAAGGGTATATTTAGAATAGATATCAGGAAGAAATTCTTCACTGTGAGGGTGGTGAGACACTGGAATGGTTGCCCAGAGAGGTTGTAGATGCCCCCTCCCGGGAAGCATGCAAGGCCAGGCTGGATGGGGCTGTGAGCAACCTGGTCTGGAGGGACGTGTCCCTGCCTACACCAGGGAGTTAGAACTGGATGATTTTAAAGGTCCTTTCCAACCAAAACATTCTAACCATTCTAACTTAACCATTCTAAGATATGATTCTATTATTCTATGATTCTTTGAGCAGAACCTGCAGTGTAGGCAGCCCGGCCTCAGACTTTTGGCTACTCTTTCCCAGTCCCATCACCGTGCCAAATGTAGGCCAGAGCCAACAGCTGAGTATCCTGAGCAGTGGGATATATCTGTGAACACTTCTGCTTGGTGTGCAGCAAGAGACTGCAGTGCTGAGATCCAAAATCTTTCTTGAAGTCATTTGTACAGTGTCCCACAGGAAGCTTGTAACCAAATCTGCCCCCCCGAGCTCTCATTCAGGGCTTCAAGCACAAACCCATTATTTTCTGGAAGGATAATTTTAAAAATTCCATCCTCTTTTGTCCACCTCAGGAAAACCACTGTACAATTTGCAATATCTGCTCAGAAGTGGCCTGGGGCTGGCAGGATGTAGGCGACTAGTGAAGCTGTGTGGCAAAGCCTGCTGGGCTTCTGCTTGCCTTCTGCTTTTGTCTGGTAGATCCCTTTCATGGGTAGAAAATCCTTCCCTCAAATCTAATTACACTGAATTGCACATAGTGCTTTTATTGTACTTTGTTATCCACACTGGTGTACTTCTCTGTGCAGAAATCAAAGTCAAGGGAGTATTTCCCAATAGCCTAATGTTCAGTGAGGCGAGCAGCCCTTAGGAGGTGGTCATATTTTTTTTTAAATTGTATTGTGCAAATGCCAAAAGAAGAATAAGATCCAGACATAAGAGAGAGAGAAGATAAAGTTAGAAAAGACCAGTGGAAATCACAGTTGCCAAAGAGAGATTCTGACTGCCATCACGTACTCCCATTTCATCTAATATTTCATATGTGAGTAACAGCAGCATTAGCTATTATGCTGGGGTTTGAATGCAATTCATATTTCAATTCGTATTTCTATTGGGAAAGGAGATGCTGGCCAGAGATCTCAGGTTCTAGCATTGTTAAGCATAAGAAGTCATAGCAACAGACATTGGACTACTGACAGCAGGCAGCAGAGCCGAGGGACTGCACAGCCTTAGAGACCCTGCAGCGCTGCCCTGTAAAGTAAATGTACGAGCATGGCATGTTTCGTGTCAAATACTGGTAGATTAATATGTTCCCTTTACTGTAATCTGGTTCTCATTTACTGACTGAACATTATGAACATTACTCCCTGAATGTAGTGGGCTGTACTGCAAAGCAAAAGGCCAGGGAGGCCAGTGCTGGTGGTACAGGATGTTGCAGTGGCATCCCATGCCATATGAGTCACCTATTCAAGTCGGTGGAAGGAGTCCTTAGTCTCTTAGTTCTCGTCCTCCATCTGTAAGCCCCTACTCAGAAGCTGTAAGTGTTTGTTGGAAAAAAGATATCTGAGAAAGCTCAGACCCTGATCTTTTCCCACTGAAGTCGACAGAAGTTGTGCCAATCAGTAACTCTGGGGTGTGATGGGGTCCTGACAACAAACGTACACAGTGCCCAGCATGGTGATGTTTGACCCATCAGCAGAGAAATGTGAAGCCACAAACAGAACCTATCTCACATCTTTGTGTTGATTTGTTCTGCTGCTGAATCCCTGTCACTGTCCTCACTGAGCCACCTGCTGACTCACCAGCTTGCCTTCTGTGCATTTGCCCTAATTACTCATATGCAAACTTTATTTCTTTTTCTGGAAGTTCTTTTAACGTAAGTTGGAGTGTGACCTTAACACAGCAATAATGTTCAGGAAAAGTGACTACTCTCCTCTGCAATAAGGTTCTGTTATCAGCACTGGCAAAGCGGAAGAGGCATAGCAGAGTTTGAGTGGTGTGACTCAAGAGTTTAATAAATAGGAAGATGGGGAGGGGAATGTTTGCTTAACGTCCCTCTGGAGCTGCTATAGCATGAAATGTTCAACTGTTAAACAAGTTTCCACCAACATCATCCTGAAACACAATTAGTTTTCGATGCAGAGTTCTCTATTATGGGTTTGGAGAAAGCAAGTCTGGCATGAGAGAAATGTGTCTAGTAAGGAGACCACAGCACTTATTCATAGCTCCTCAGCTGGTTCATGCTGGGAAGTCTGACATCTTCAAACAATTAAATTGAGCAATGCGAGTAATTTGTATACTGAGATTTTCTGCAGTGTGTTTTACTCAGGGACTGTTAATGCATCGAGAGCCTTGGTGACTCAATTATTTAAAATGACTGGAACCCAGCATGAGCATATTCAGTGAAGAACTGTTTCAGTGCATTGCACCGTATGTAAATTTAGATGATGTTCATGAAATTGCACAAGTGAATCCTGAAATGCCAATGCTTATTGGCATCAAAATTAATCATTGTTCAAAGGAGCATCAGTTGTAGGACTGAAAATAAGAGACTGCTGGGTGGGACCAGGAGGGTTCAGCAATGTTACAGCCAGGCAGTCTCTGGACTGCATTGTGGCTGATTTGGCTTGTAAGGGAGTCCAATCATCTTTGTCGAGCACCGCGCAGCTGAAGGGCAAAGCAGACTTTCACTTCTGTGTAACAGCTCATCAGGAACCACTTCATCCTCACACCCAGATAAGAGAAGCTGAAACAGTTGCTCACAGCCTCCTCCAAGGCATGGGAAGTACCTCCGTTGGCAACACTTCGCTACAGAAACCCCTCTGATGTGTCCCAGTGGCAGTGGCCCGGGTGAGGAAGAGGGCACTGAGTTGGGTATGACATTTCTACACCTGCCAGGGCATCCCCCTTTGAGCAGGGAAATTCCTTAGAGACTGTTATGGTGATTCTGTGAGTGCATTAAACAGTGCACTGTTGCCATGCTGGAGTGATTTTATCCCTGTGCATAAACTGGTTATATCTCATTTGGAAAGATGGGTTGTCTTTGAGCTCCTGTGTGGGACTTCTTGGGACTTATGCAAGGGACCCGAGTCTGAGTCTGATGATTTCTCTTCCTGAGACACCAGGGAGCACAGCACAACGAATATAGCACAGCCACACTGCCATGGGCCATCGTCACATCTCATAAGCCAGGGAAAGCTGGGCTTTGTCAGCGTGTGGATGAAAAACCTTGAAGGAATAAAAGGGAGTCTGTAGCACCTGTGTCTCTTCTGTGCATCAGACTGCTGCGGGCAGAGG
>JAOWBP010002559.1:48339989-48367839 GCA_028571105.1 Tragopan temminckii | reverse complement strand
GCACAAACAATTCTGAAGCTCTTAAGAGTGTGTGTGTTCTCCTTGGTGTGCTTCTTACCTGAAAGCCTTGAAGAATATTACTGAGCCTACGTAGTAAAATAGGTTATATTCTTGCGTGTTCACACTGCACAGGAATCGCACTGCGCCGCTGTGTCTTAGGCTGGATTTCAGCTGGGTTCTCATGACTTCTTCAGTATGAGAGGGAACTTCGCATTACAGAAACCACTGCTTTTGTGTACTCGGTTTTGCACTGCAGGGGAAAAATGGTCAGTGTTGTCTCATTGAGAGCTTGGTGTTATGATATGCTAACACAATAATTCTCAGGCATTGTTCAGTAACGCCAGGTGGGAGGTTATGGCATGGCTCAGCAGTGGCATAAGGGAGTACTGAGATTTTCCCGCTACCACTCTTTTAAGGAGATGTAAATGCAGATCAGATTACAGCGTGTTCTTTAAAAACAAAATACTTCAAAACAAAAACAAATCTTGCAAGAACTTCAGTGCCTCTCGTGTTGTTCACTGATGCCCAAAAGGAAAGAGGAATGTTCCAGATGACGAGTCATCAGCTCAAGTGCTGCTTTTATCTTAACCTGCACGGGTATATAGGCAGGTGTTTACATGCCTCCAAAAATCCTAGGCAATGCATGGAAAGAGCTTAGACCTTAATCATCTTTTCATGTCATAACAGCGCTTTGTCTTTCACATTTGAGAAATTTTCGGAGCCTCTCTCAAGAACCTTCTTTCATATTGGGGCAGGCAGGAGAACGTGCAGGAAAATCTATTTTCCACTGAACATTGCTCCGAGATGGGAGATGCTTCAGATGGTTCTGTGGCCTTGAGATGTATAGAAATGGCCAAGGAGAAGAGAGGAGCCTTTGCACTTTAGTGACAGAAAATTCAGGAAAGATGCAGGTTTCCAAATTACAATTGGCTATGAAGTCTAGTAGGGGCTTCCTCTACTGAGATGTCAACTTGCATAGAGTTATGTTTTAAGTCAAATAAGTTCTGAAATGATTGGAAACATGAAATCAAGTGAATACATGCCAGCATATACATGCATATATTTAAATACAGTTTATGTAGGTGACGAATGCTTCGGGGTTCTTTGATGTGGAGCCATAGCCTCAGTTGGTATAAATTAGCACAGGTTCATTGAAGCTATGCCTGTTTGTACCAGCCTGGGGATTTGATGCAAGATATCGGAATAAGTGCATTGATAAAGATAAGTCTCATCACATTCACAACGTGTCACTTCTTTCTGTTGGAGCCTGATGGCATTAGGACCTGTACAACAATGTAGTGTTTTAAAATGTTGAGATTTTTTTTACCCAGGCATTTGAAATGTGTCGTCTGAAGCTGAAGAACTGGTGCTTCAAGAAGATGCATTAGTAGTTCCTTTAAGATAGCTAACACGTAATAGATGTGTACATCATAGGCTGTGTAGAGAAACTGTAAATTCTGTTTAATTCAGTGTGGTATGAATGAATTCTTGTGAAGCGTTCAGAGGAAAAATGTTACTTGCTACACAAAAGTAGAGCCTGAGTTTCTAGTGAAGAACTGACTAAAGTGAATCAGGGCTTGTGTGAAGAAATCTGTGCTCTTACATTTACAACAGTGAAAGGTTTTACTGAACAACTTTGTAATTTACAAAGTATCCCTTTCAATTCAGTTTGTAATAATCCTGGAAGTGTTGCCTGAAAAAGATGACCCACTTTGTTTACCAGAATGCAACACTAAACCAAAAGCAGATTGATGGCATTACGACAATTCCTGCGTTTTGAAAAGGAAAAGAACACCGAGGCCAAGAATCTTGTTTGTGAGATTATTTCGTGCTGCTCACGACTGAGAATAATAACTGCACTGTTATGCTGGAGAGGAGTTAGAGGTTGGCTTCCTCACATTTTCCTCATGCTTACACCCATTGCAAGAGGTGGGAATATACTGCAAGGAGCTGAAGACTTGAAGCAATCCGTGTCAAATATAAAAGCTGCAAACAGGACGCTCTAAATGGAAGTGATTTAGCTGATGATGAGCTCGTTCAGTGCTTGGTTCTTCTGAAGGGACTTTTCTCTTGTTGACTGTGCAGCTGATATCACTGTAGGATTTTTATCCTTGCTGTTGATGTCAGCATTTTTCTTGACTGCAGATTCTTTATTCACATAGGAAAAATAAAATATCCTTATTTCTACTTATTTTAATTTGTTTTTAAAACCTTTGATAAAGAAATACCCTTTTAAGTGAAAGCAGATGAGGAATGTAAAGTGAAGGGTATGAACTTGTGTTAGAGCAACGAAGAAAGTCCTTTTGTCTCTGGTCTGAAAGGCTTGAATACAGTACCACAAAATATATTTTTAAAGCCCACGATTTAGACTGAAATTAGGTATTCTATCATGAGTCTACACCTGTCTGAAGATAGCAGTTCATTGCTAAAATACTGGTAACTGAGAGCATGCTCAAGTGATGAACCCTTCTCAGGGATGCGTTCTGCTGCTTTGTGTGCCTTGGGGGGGCAAAAGACATTAACAGCAAGAGTGCTGAAGTGAGGAGAGCACTCGAAGGGAGTTCTGTCCAGCCCATGTCCAGCCATCTTCTTACAGTAGTTGTGTTTTTTCTTTAATAACAAGCACAGGGTAACTACTATGCATCTTCCATCCTGAAGGATAAAGCACAGCACTTATTGAAGAAAAAAAGGCTGTCTTCTAAAAAAAGCCGAATAGCTTAGTTGAAAAAAATCCTAATTTTCTCACAAATAACCCTTCTGTGCCATGTGGTTATTTTTATACAGTAAACTACTGTGCAGAGTGAAAATATCAGTGTATTACTTAGTGTAGTAAGACACAGCAGAATCACTTCACCACGCTCTTAATTAGGAATACTAATTTTGGAAGCTTTTACCTTCTTACACTTTCTAAGCAGGGAGGTAGGAAGGTTTTCAGGTCAGTTTGAGGCCAAGCTCAGGTGATGGATAATCTTGGAAGTGCAATGTTGTGTTGGGTTCAGGAGTGCCAGGCTCTGCTGCTGGCTATCAGACACCACAATTTGCATGTTTGCAGAACAAGCTGCAGGGGTCCCTGCTCATAGCAGAGGAGTTGGACGAGGAGACTTTTAAGGCTTTTGCCATTATGACCCATTTTATTTACCCATTAACTTATTTTGTAATCCACATAGAGTTCTTGTGAGAGCAATCCAGCACCTTAATCTCGTGTGTAGTCACAAGCACGTGACCTTCTAGATAAAAGTCTTACTTATTATGAATTAATGAACTTAAAACCCAGTAATCTAACAAAGAAAATATATATTATTTAAATACGGTAACTTAGATTTTAAAAAGTTTTAACTGCAAAATCTAGTGCAATATTAAAGCTCAGAGATGATGTTTCTATATGCAAACTATTAGTTAAATTTCATTCCTTTGTTCATTTCCTTCTGACAAAGCAATTTGAACTGTTTTCCTGCCATACGAGTGGTTACAAGCATTTACCATAATTTGAACGCCATCAAAAAACCCTGACTAAAAGGTACCCTGACAGACTAATGGCAAAAGCGATGATCTTTAAAAAGCAAGTTACATAAAAGCAAGAAGAGCTGAAGCTGTACCACAGAACTCATCGTGAGCCGGGAGATTGTAGGAGTTCCGGAGCGCAGCCTGAGAAGGAAGGAGCACCCTTCCAAACCAACTGGAAAAAAAATTCTGGGAAATTTGCATGCAAATACAGTTCCTGGAAAGCTTGTCCCTTGCTCTTTTCAACTGAAAATTCAGACTTGGCCTCGTGTTGGTGAGCACAGGCTGAAATTTCTTCCCCTTACAACCAGGAGGAGGTTTGGATGCTGGCAATGAGCGCTCCTCAGACAGGCGTGTGTGGTGAACGCCGTCCTCTGACCAGTTTGCTCTCTGCCCTGCTGCCTGCTTTCCTCCAGTTAAACAGCAGAGATGGCAGCTCCCTCTCAAGGCCACCCTGTGCCTGGGCACCTTCAGGGGACAGGGATTTCTGAGGGGAAGAGGGGGAAAAGCAGGGACGTTGCCTGTGTGAGCTGGGCGGGAGATGAACAGGTGTTGTTTGTGCGTTGTGTTTTGTTTTAGTCAATACTTACATCGTTAACTCGCCGTATGTTTAACTAACTGGATTTGAGTGGTGTGCTTTGCTTACATTTTGAATTGTTTTTCCTCGGAAGGCCTCTTTAGGGAAGTAGAATTACGCTGCTTTAATTTCTCTGGTAAGCACTGGGCTTCTCTGGGATTTCTTCTCATGGTAGAAGAATTCAGTAAGCGCTGTGGCTAGCAGCACTGAGCAAAATCAAACTAGCAAACAGTGAAGAAAAACAAATAACTGCATGTTGAGCGCAGCTGAGTATAGCACGGCTGTAAGATGCTTTTTGGCAGCCTGTGCCTTTCCTGTGGGCTTGTATCTGGTGTGCAGCTGTGTGGTGGCAGGTGAGAGCTGCTGGTGTGGCTGAGCCCCCATGAACAGAGCTGGTCGTGGTGGGGTTTGGGTGGCTGTGAGGAAAGACCTGCCAGGACCTGAATCAGGAAAGATAAGGCCGGATTAATTAACACATGCAAAATAGCTATTTTACGTGGGAATTGAAAACAGCTACATTAAAAATCTGAGTAGAGAATCAGTAAGTTAGTATGAATAAATGTGTAGCTAGAAAGGATAGAAAATAAATAGCAGCGGTAAAGCAACTTACAGGAAAAATAGAAAAAAAACAACTGTGTAATACTGTCTATACAAGGTGAAATTTTACATACAGTGATGATTTAAAAAACCAGAAGACAAAGTTCACGTGGCACGTGTTTTAAGACCTGTCCATTGACCAATTTTTAATCTTGTTAATAATTTTTAAATTTAAATTTATTGGTTACTAATGGCATTTTCCAGGGCTCTTCTAGGTCTTGGATACTGGTCTTATGTAAGGAGGAATATGGCAGATGTAAATGTGGCTGTGAATTAGTTTTATATTTAAGGAGGGGAAAGCTGGGGGCTATTTTAGAAGTGTGAGGAGTTGCTCATAGAGATGTGCAGTGGTGGGGTCTTTGAGATGATTTGGTGAGCAATATATAGCAATATATAAGAAAGATAAGAAAGATGCTCTGGCCCAAATAGTCCGCACGGCTATACGTAGAAGAACTGCACAATCAGGTGCAGAGGCTGCACTAAGGTGTAACTGGTGCATGTGATAGTTGCTGGTCCAGATTTTCTTGCAGCAAAAGCCTGCTGTAAAACTTTGTTTATATTCATGCTGCTGTATTTTAAAGCCTTTCTCATCTGGGGGCAGTGAGTGGAAACCTGAGTAATTAATGTCCTTCAGCTGCAGTGAAACCTGGTGGTGAAATACAGTTTTGCTTTGTGTGTCTAGGTCTGGTATTTTCTGGAACTCAGTTGTTTGTTCAGCTATTACATGCAAACATCTTTTACATAGGTGTGCAAAGAATTGGTTCTGAAATTGTCAGTGAAGCACTGTTTTCTGTGTATATCCTGCATTAGATTGTTTTCTGCTTCTGTATTCCACGGCTAGAAACACAAAATGGAAATGAATGTCTGGCAGCAAAATTGGGCAGGAAACATCATACCTGAAAACGCAGGCAATTTCCTGCCTAGCATGGGCATTTCTGATATTTTCATTGCATGTATAATCCCCTCATCCACTGTGATGATCTTGTGAATCTTTAGGTGCTTTCATGTGCAGCAGACCGAAGGTTGTGATAAATATCTTAAGTTTTTGATGTTGATCTTTCTTAATAAGAACTCAGGTTCCTGTTACTCTTACAGGATTGTATTTCTGTTGCTAAGATGAAGATTTTTAAACATGGGCACTTTTGAAAATCTCTTATATAATTTATTCAAACCTATTTTGAACTGGTTCACATTGTACTGTTTGGAGTCCTCTTCCTCGAGCTCCCTTTTATTCTAGCTGAGAGAATTCACTTCAGAAATGTATTTTCTTCACAGGAGTTAAACATCCTTTAATTGACTACACTGACATTTTCTGGCAGCTACACAGTGTGCTTTTTCATTTATTTTGTGCAACTGGAAGTAACAAAGCTTAGATTTGCAATAGTGTAGGGTTGTTTTTTGGTTTGTTTTTTTTTTGCTTTCTCGTGTTTGGTGACATCCTGTGTTAAGGCAACTCTGACTTCACTTGGTAATTAAACTTCATTTATGAAAGACCTTTTCCCCATTAATTTGATCCAGTAAAGAAATGCTCTTTGAAGCTGGAGGTTAATCTTTCCATTTAAATTGCTGGGTTTTACCCAGATTAGTTACAGCTTAGTTTTCAACAACAGCTAAAAATAGTAAAGCGTTCTGCTGTACAGTTTAAATATCTATCTATAGAAGTAGCCTTTCTCGTAAGGAAATATGTAGTAAGAGGGAGACCTGGGTCTGCTGCTGGGACATCACCGTTACGAACATTTGGGCTTTCCTTAAGTTTTGCCCATTGTAACGCTGGGCTTCAGCAGGCAGAGCTTGATTCACTTCCTCTGGCTTTCGTTTTTAACAGCAGCACTGTGAGCTTGATCCGAGCAATATTCAAGTCAGTAATTAGTAATTTAAGGGCCGTGAAGAGTTCAGATTTGTTGAAATCTGTGCTGAGCGTCCTAAAACCAAACATCTAGAATCCAGCTGAAATGTTTTCAAGAACATGAAACTTTCAGAGAGAAAACAAACGCATGGAAAAGGAGTATTTCCATCTCTTGCGTTGCCCTTCCCTACTTTTCTTGGTTACTTTTGATCCTGTCAAGTGCTCAGACTTGAGTACACAGCATTATTGCCACCGCACAACTTTAGGTAAAAAGTGCTGTCTGCAGTTGAAAGGGGAGCCATAGTAAAGCTCTGGCATCCATGCCAATGCGAACCAATTACTTCAAATAATTCTATAGTAGAAGGAACTGTTTGCAAGTGAAGGGATCTTGAATGAGTATCTAACAAAGAAAAATCAGAGGTATAAAGGTGAAACTGTTCAAGTATAATTACCTGTATTTCTTTTGTCAGAGGCAAAACCTGTGGTCATAGAAAAAGGACAGAATTGGGAGTGGTTTTTCACCTCCACCCTTAGTTTTCCACTGAGAGAAAAGATACTTGAGGCCTGACTTCAGTAAGAAATGTTTAATCCATTCGGTTTTAAATAGCTGAAGTATTTTTTCGGTACCATTAAAGCTCAGGCTTCTCATAGTGACTTTCAGGATATACCTGTATGTCCAGGGCCTCAGGATTCTTAGACCAAGAAAGATATCCATTTCTCAGTCTTCAGGTTGAGACCGAATGCAGAGATGTCTGCAAGATAAGAGAGATCACCAGTTACTTCGTGCTGCACTTCTGAGAAACACAAGCTATGGTCACAGAAACTGATAGACTTAGTGCATGTCAGGAATCTTTACTAAGATAATCATAAGTTAATTATCAGAAGGTCTCAATTTGTTGGAAAAAATCAAGTTAATTTCACAAGGAATTCTGATGGCTTACTTGGCCTTTCAAACAACTCATTAAGCTTCCTTAATATTTCAAGGCATTCATGCTTGCAAGGTCAGCCCTGAAAGCATGATCACTTGGATATTTTGCACAAACTAAGCAGGTTCTTTGGCTGTTGCAAGTAGCACATGATTTATGAATATATTTAACTGCTTCCATTGAATCTGGTTCCTTATTTCCCTGGTAATATCAACTTGTGAGTCACTTTCTTCTGTCACCCACAGTACCCCTCATAAGATGATGTGCTAATTAAAAAGTTGTATTATTTTTGCACAGATCCACAGACATAGCAAAGATGATTTGGTAATGGTCTACTGAAATTAGAAACGTGTCATTCCTTAACTATGGGTAGCAAATATAATACAATAAAACAAAGGTCTATTTCCTGCCATCTTCAACTAGTAACACTTGATCTCTTCATGCTTACGTTCAAAGGCACATGCTTTGAATTATAACGAGTATTTATAGAGATACATTTATCTTTCATGCAAGTAAATGGAAAAAAGAGGATCTATTGATCAGTACAGTTGTGTTTGGTATCTCAATTACGTGTAAAAAGAAGACACGATGCCTTCAAAAGATGTGTGTGTGTGTATATACACAGTGCAAAAGCATAATGTATTACTTTCCATAGTCCGTTTAAAAATAAAAGCACATTTAACTGCAGTGACCCAATTTCCACTGATGTGAGTGCAGGAAGAAGGAACAATCATTGGCATTATTGAATGACTGAGGATCATGGTTGTTTTTATGCCTGCTGCTAGTGAGCTGTCCTTTACTTGATGTGTTCTGGGGGAGGCAATGGAAGAGGATTCACTGGGAAAAGAGAAGAGGGAAAGGGACTTTTCCAAACACTTGAAAAGCAGGACACCTCATGGTAAATTTGCTTATCTGACCTGTTTGGCAGGCTTTGTAAGGATGATGGTTTTAGCACGTGAGGAATGAGGTGGTATAAAGGGAAGAGCTTGGAGAGTGTAAATGGTATTACTGGAGCATCACACTAGAGATAACGTGAGCTGTAGCATTTTGAGGGGACGGTAGGGGTTAGGGTTAGGGGGGAAACAGGTTTTGGAGGCTAGAGAGGTGGAAGTCAGTGTTCAAGATGAGGACTGAAAGAACTGTTCTGAAGAACTGACTTCTTGTGGTTCCGCATCTGATTCTGGCAGAACTCAGCGGCAGCAGAACTATATACACAGAACTGCATTTAAACGTGTAAATTGAAGTCTGAAGTTATTCAACTTCAGGAACTGGTTAATTGGCTACAGGGCAGCTTAGACCGTTCAGCGTTTAACTTAAGAGAATTCTGTAGCTTTTACATTGATCCCAAACCTTTTTAATACAGGATTAGTTCTGAACGCAGGAAAGAGAAGTCAAGAGATGCAGCGAGATGCCGAAGAAGCAAAGAATCAGAAGTGTTCTATGAACTTGCTCATCAGCTGCCCCTTCCGCACACTGTGAGTGCCCACCTTGACAAGGCCTCCATTATGAGGCTGACCATCAGCTACCTGCGCATGAGGAAGCTGCTGGATGCTGGTAAGTGCAGAACTTGTCAGCACAACCTGGAAAGGGGCTGGATGTATATTGAGGGAAAAGGTATTTCTGAAACCAGTCAACAGTTTAAAAGAAATTAATAGTATTTTTGTCAGTTAGACTTTCCTTAAGGTAGAAAGCTTACTGGTGGATATATGAAAGCAATCTCGCTCTGATTTTCTGAGATTCATGATACTATTACTAGACCTTGAATTTAATTGATCACTTAGATAAGTAAATGATACTGCTTTTGAACAGTCCTGCAAGACTGGCTCCTTGCAGACTGGTGCCAGAAGTCATTTTGATGACAAGTGAAGAATGACTGATGTCTGCTTTAATAAAAATGTATGGTCTGTTGTAGGTGAGCTAGAGACAGAAGCCAAAATGGAGAAGGAACTGAACTGTTTCTACTTAAAAGCTCTTGATGGATTTGTTATGGTGCTTTCTGAGGATGGGGACATGATTTACATGTCTGAAAACGTGAACAAGTGTATGGGACTCACTCAGGTGAAGTAACGGCATTTCCTAAGACTGTTTCACTTCTGTAAAAAGTTGTTACACTTGTGTATATATAAAGTTAGACAGCCGTATACCTCTTATTTTGCAGTTTGATTTGACGGGGCACAGTGTATTTGATTTCACTCATCCATGTGACCATGAAGAGCTGAGAGAAATGCTTACACACAGAAATGGTGAGAAGAAAAAACAATCTCTAATTTACTTATGGATAGTTCCTCTTGGCACTAGAATAGATGGATATCTGCCAGATAAAGGCATAGAGAGAACAAATTGGTATGTTTTTCTGCTTAGACCACAAAGTTAGTCTTCCAGAGATACTAACAGATATAGCCAGAATGTTTTGGAAATACTGTAATTGTGGGTGACACGAGATTTCATTAGCACTCTTTAATCTAAAAATTAGTGACTGAAAATTATTGAGGGTTGAAAGAATTAGCATGCATACAGGAATTAAATGAGTTTAGATGAAAGTTGGGTGACAGTGATATGGAATGATTGCTATAGAAAAATACAGAGACATTGAGTTGGTATGTCTGTCTTGGTCTCAGCCCATCCAGGACAACTTAAAAGCAAATGGTTTCTTTCAAAAACTTGTGGTGCAAGATTCAGTATGTAGAGATGATGAGGACTCAGAAAAAACTAATTGGGTAGTGGTCTTACAGATATCAAATGCTCTTTCCTTGGATAAGAATAGAAAAGAACACTTGGAAAGCCCCATAAAGCAACTGTTAATTCTGGGCTTGGGATTTATGCTTCACTGCACCTTTTAATTGGTGCATGAAATTGGTATCTTTTCAGATTTCAGACTTTTTATTTCTCCATGTAAGGGAATAGAACACTGTATTCACATATGCTGTACACTTTGGGATTTAACAAATGCCCAATGAATTACTGCCTTTAAATCTTCTGAAGGTTTGTTAACGACTATAAAGACTTGGCAACATGCATGCCTCCAAACAAATCTTCTTTACTTGGTTGTAATATATCTAAAATTGGACCTCTGTAATTCCTGTTTCATCAAACAAGAGGGTTATATGAACTTTGAATCTAGATAGTGATTAATCACCACACTGTTAGGACTGACCTCTATTTTCTTGTATCACTATAATTCTATTTAGTTTAGCAGAAGTGACTAGATACTGTATCATTCTGTTAAGGGCCCTGGCTTTGATTTTGTAAGCATTCTCTAAACTTCTCAGCCCCTAATACTGAAGCATAGTTGTAAAGCTATATCAGACATCCTCCCTGCCTTCGTAATAAAATAATGCATCTGGAGGGATGCATTATTACAGTAAAGCAGTGTAAAAGCTGGGCTGGTGCAAAAGCATATTCTTAAACGTAGTGAGTTTCATGCAGATGAACTGTAGCATGTCTAAATTGACCAGACTGGAATACGGTGTCTGGAAAGCATTATTACAAAATCTGTTTTGCAAATGAAGCTAGCAGACAAAAGTCTACGTTGCACTAATAATACATTTTTATATTTAATAGTATTCCCAAGTTGCATTTTACTGCGCCTCTTACATCAGTGGAATTATGTTGATTTGAGTATTAAATAATCCTCTTGGGGACTGTGCAGGTGCAAATGAATACAGCTCTGATTGGCAGAAACTGAACTACATTCTGATGTTTTGAGAGGCTGCATTTTAACTTTCCAAGCTGGCTGGTATAAAAATAATGTCCAGTGCTGACCGAGACTTGAGAAAATTCCTCCATCTTTTACAGCTGCTTCTCAAAGCAGAGCCCTAAGCATCAGCATTTAGTAACAATGACATTTTGATCTTCAGCTATGAATATCTAGATTGGTTTAGCTCTTTTAAAAACACAGCACAAAATAAGCTATGGTTATTTCTCTGAACTATGCATTACTTTTTTCCCCCTTCTTTTAAGGATGTTCTAATGCAGCATAGAGTAGGCTCGTCCCCATTAGTTTTTGCATCTGCAGGCAATAGACAAAGCAGCGTAGTGGCTGTTATCTGTAGCATATTTTTTTTCTGATGATTTCTGTCAAGCTGATAGTTCAGACTACCAAGACTAATTTCATTGCAACTGCTGTCCATGTGGGACAATCAAACCATTATATAAGCTCAGATCAGAAGCAAGCTCACATGTTCTGAACTTCTGTGCTGTATCTTAATTTGGTCCCCACTCTAAGCATCCCTCTGTGAGATTGCTTTGTTCCGCACCTTCTTGTCCTAGGTGCTTTATCGCCTTTGTCTGCGCACAGCTGAGCTGCTTGCAGCATTCCTGATAGGATCAGTATGTTTTCTGTGCCCAAATTAGGCTGTTTGGTTTTTGAATAGCCAAACTAGTAATTGACTTTGGAAGGTTCTCCCCTGTAAAGGCAAAAAAAAAAAAAAAAAAAAAAAAAAAAAAAAAAAAAAAAAAAAATCTAGAGCCTGCTGTTAGCAAGCGAGACTAAAAAAGTTAATACTGCTAATATTAATTTGTATCAGAATTTCTTGACTTTTTTCAAGAATGCAAATAGCGTGTTTAAAAACCTGGTGCCTGCTTACTCTGAGAATGCAAATCACCATGGAAATACTCAGATGTGTTTAAATAGCTGAGCTATTAATTCACAATTTAAAGACTTAAAATACTGTAGTCCTGAAGAGATGTGGGCTCTAAGCACCCATGAGTTCAGTTTTAATGCAAACCAGCCCGAAGTGCTTCTCATCCTGTATATGCTTTTCTTGACTGCTATCACAGTTTTAAAATATATTGCATTTTCCACCAGTCATCTTTTTCCTGAAATCTGGGATTGTCAAGTTGACTACAAATATAGCAGTGACATTAAAACATTGAAACATCTTCTTTTTTTCTCCTTTATTTCACAGCAAAACCCCTTCTGAAAAGCTTTATTAATCATAAGCGCTGCTAGTTTTCAGTCTTTATTTTTCTTTAGTTCTACTACACAGGTAGTTGAGTTTTGTTTTATTTTAATGCATTCAGAAGATGATCCATGAGCTCAAGAACTGGTTACTATTTCCTTTTGCCAGGTCCTGTGAAAAAGGGCAAAGAGCAAAACACGGAGCGCAGCTTCTTTCTCAGAATGAAGTGTACGCTGACCAGCAGGGGAAGAACGGTGAATATAAAGTCTGCTACATGGAAGGTAATGAATGCAAAGGGCTACTTGCATGGGTTGGCAGCTTCCTCTTCAGATGTCATAACTTACTGTATTTCAACACTCTTCACTTCATGTAACTTGAGGTTGAATTTCAGTATTTAATTTAATGATCGTGCTTCAATATGCTGAATTTTAACGCAGAATACATCAGGGAGGTAACTGAAACAATGTTTAAAATTAGTTTTTCAAAACTCTTTAATTCTCCATTTTAAATTAGAGGTTATTCATTTGTTAGAAATTATAATTACTAAATGCTTGCGTAAAGCCGCCGCCTCTGAGGGAAAAATACCTGACGCCATTTATACTGATACTCCATTCCTTTTGATTCAGCTTTGTAAATCCGACGGTTGAGGTTCCTCTGAAGGACTCGTGTTGTTCTTTTTGAAGTTGCTGCCTATCCCTTTTGTAATAACTGGAGCTAAAAGAGCCCAGTCTGATAAGTGTCTGAGATGAATGCATTTTCATTTTTTCCCTTAGGCAGCCTTTTATTGTATGAAGTGGCATTACAGTTAAAAATATTCTTTTTAACTTAAGCTTAGTTACTCTCGATCAAATAATTTCTTTCTTCTTTGCTGTACGCAAACAATTTCTACTTCAGATTCCTTTTTTTAAAAGGGGAAAATCAAAAAAAGCAAACCTTCTCATCTTTTGAAGAACGTATTTGATTTCTTCTTCTAACATCACTTCTACAGAAGATCCAAAATGGAAGCTGATACATTAGCATAACTCTCAGGTTGACATAGTAGGATGCCTGTTGCTGAGGAAATTGTTACCAGTGTAATGAATTTAACTTTGAAAGAAATTGACAGGAAAGCAGAAACTTCTGGCATTGCTTCTGCAGATACGAGAGGAAGGAGCTGGCAGCAAGTGTACTAACAGCCTGTGTAAGATGAGGAGAACTGGCTGTATTTTAACAATCAGCTTGAAAGCACTATTGTGTTCCTGCTGTTGATAACACTAAGCGTAGAGAGGCGGGGAGGGGGGTACTTCACTCTGTGTGCACTAATGGAAGTGCATCTGTGTTGTCTGACAGAAAGCAATCTGGTCTCTTTTTAAGTGTAACTGTCCCACAGGTACTGCACTGCACTGGACACATACGTGTATATGACACATGCAATAATCAAACTCACTGTGGCTACAAGAAGCCTCCCATGACATGCTTGGTGTTGATATGCGAACCAATTCCTCACCCATCAAACATTGAGGTCCCCTTGGACAGTAAAACGTTCCTCAGTCGTCACAGTCTCGATATGAAATTTTCCTATTGTGATGAAAGGTAAAATATATTCTGTTCTTAACAGCTGCGTTCATGCGAATGAATGATTTGCAGGGGTTGTGTGTGTTGGCTAACGTGGGCCTCATGCTTTCACAGGCTCACCGGGTAATGTGATTATCTGCAAAATGGAGTTGTCAGTGAGATGCTTTGGCTTCTATACTGACTGATCAGGATGTCGTATTAAAAGCCAAACTCTTAAGTCTAAGGAGGGTGCAGGGTTATTACTTGTGAGTAATTCCTCAGTTAACTGCCTGTTCAAACTGGCCTTTAGTCTTGTGGCAACAATTCCATTGAAATGAGAAGATTTTTCTGGATGCTGAGAAAATGGAAAGGATTTGAGGATTGCTGGAGATGATGGTGCAGTTTATGGACCAAAAAGAGTACATATATAATATCTGTCAGGCACATTTTGCTGCTTTCCCACTCTGTCAGATCAGCATCTGCTTTTTCCAGTCAGGAAAAAAAAAAAGAAGGCTTTGTTCTACTTTTAATGCAATGCATCTATAGTTGAAAATGAGATTTTGTATTATGGTACATGGATATGTCAGTGATGTAAGATGAGTATTAGACTACTATCCTTTGGAAGCTCATGCTTGATAAATTTGAAAAAACAGATGTGAAGGAAATCACTGGCCTATTTTTTTTTAATTGGGTTCTATTTGTTACTGCCTGCTAAGACTTTTTTTAATAAAACGAATTTCCAATCAGTTACTGCAGTTAGATACAAAAGTATGTTAATGCAGGTCACTTTCTACTCTGTGCAGTAACTTTACCTTTCTAAGCCAGTGGTGGTACATAAAATGTATTATTTGGTGGTGGCGTGTAGAGCAGGGCCGGATGAATGCTTTTTCCTAGTTAGCCCTGCCCTCTAGGGGCTGAAGAAAATACTGTTTTCTTTGAAAGCCAACGGTGAGAAGAATAAATCTGATTAATAATTTGTCTTAGTTGCATGGTTAAAACTGTTAAAGCATATCTTTATTTTATTGTATTCTCATTTGTGTAAGCTGGATATTCTAGTCCGTAAGTAGCTTGTCTACTTTTAAGCAATAACGTCTAAAAAGCAGGGATTTACTTAATCCTGTCCATCACGGGACATGTTTTATAAATATTCAATGAGAAGTAAAATCCCATGGCTGCTGAAATGTCTTGTATCTTATTAAAGAAGCATTAGGGAAGAAAAAGCAAACTCACAGTAAACCAGCATTGCTGGTAAAGTTTGTGGAAGAGATTCTTAAGTTCTCCGTGGATCTACAGGCATCTATGTGCTGCTCAATGTCTGCTTAGCAAATATTCTCTTGTTTTAAAGAATTACAGAGCTGATGGGATACGAGCCAGAGGAACTCCTGGGTCGTTCAATCTATGAGTACTATCATGCGCTGGATTCTGATCATCTGACCAAAACACACCATGATAGTAAGTGAAAAAGATGTATTTAAAGCTCTCGAAGTACAAGAAATGAGATAGTGCCAGAGGAAAGCCATAGAATAACAAGGGTTTTCCTTTTAATTGCAGATATGAATCTGCAGAGAATACCTAGCTTGAAAACTGATTTTTTTTTTTTCTTTTTTCTGCCTGTAATTAAAGCTGATGTCTGTTCTGTTTTTAGTGTTCACGAAAGGGCAGGTGACAACGGGACAATACAGAATGCTTGCCAAGCAAGGTGGCTACGTCTGGGTTGAAACTCAAGCAACTGTTATATACAACACTAAGAATTCTCAGCCACAGTGCATAGTATGTGTAAACTATGTGTTGAGGTAAGTTGAGTAGTGTCATGATTTTTGTCATGATTTTTTTTTTTTTTTTTGGAAGATTGAGTCAGATTCTGATTACATCTTTGACTTGCTGAGAATTCGGTCCCTCAATATGCTACACTGCTGTTTTTCCTACCAATTAGATTTTTACTTAGAATACTGCTAGTCATAAGGATGTAATGGTATCAGTGGGGAGATCTCTGCAGGCAAACGAGTATAGGACCAAAGTGTTTTGGATTATCATGGTAGAAGCATTTCAGAATTTGTGCATTGCAGACATTTACCTAATTTTTGTCCACAGTCTGGAACAGTTATATTCACTTGTAATTCTTAGTGATGGAGTCAGAGCAGCTATAGTGGTTTCCTATTAATCTTTTTCTTCCTTAGAATTCTTTTTATTGAAAGGTTCAACTTAAGGATTTTTCTGCAACTGTGGAATAGTCCTAAGTTAGTTTTTCACAGTTTTAATGAATGTACCAGTATCAATCCATCAAGATAAAGCACGTCCATTTAAAAGAAGACGACGACTTTTAAGGAAATCCCCAAAGTTTGTTTTACTTGCTTTTCTTACTCTCTTGATGCTTTCATGGAGGTAGTATGCCTGCCTGTTACCTTTTTATGACACCAGATTTAGTCTGTTACGTTTGAGGAAACGATTTTTGTTTGTAAACACTTGCAACTTAGAAAATTGTGAAGGCTGAATTTTAGCTGGTTTTTAATCATCTTCCTTTCTGTTTGGCAGTGGAATTGTTCAGAAGGACTTGATATTTTCCCTTGGACAAACTGAGTGTATGCTGAAACCAGTGGAGTCTCCTGAAATGAAAATGACCAAAATATTCAGCAAAGATGACCTGGATGATACCAACAGCCTTTTTGAAAAACTTAAGCAGGAACCAGATGCTTTAACTGTGCTGGCTCCAGCTGCTGGAGACACAATTATCTCCCTAGATTTCAGCAGCAATGGTGGGTGTGTGTTTAAATTGGAGAGCATGCTAATCAGTAAAGTTTAGTATTTTACAGTAAACTTTGGAAAATAACTTCCCACTCTCACTTGCCTAGTGATCTTTCAGCCACTGTTAAAATTTAATGAGGTCCGTAGACACACTCAGCATTTGTTACTTAGGTTGATGGTCTCTTTTAATTTTTATAGAGTCTGATGAACAACAATGTGATGAAGTTCCTTTGTATAACGATGTAATGCTCCCCTCATCCAGTGAGAAATTGCAGAATATAAATATGGCAATGTCCCCACTACCTGCCTCTGAAACTACAAAGCCACTTCGTAGCAATGCTGATCCTGCACTCAATAGAGAAGTTGTATCAAAGCTGGAGCCAAACACAGAGACACTCGAACTTTCTTTTACCATGCCTCAGGTGCAAGAGCAACCAACCAGCCCTTCTGATGCAAGTACCAGCCAAAGTTCACCTGAGGTTAGTTATGTAATTTGGATACACTGTCATTAAAATGTATGCGCTGTGTTGAGGCTTGTAGAGCATATCTAGTTAAAGATGCACCCAAGGCATGAATTTAAAATTATTTCTAGGTTGTGACTTAGTTACGCTCACACTCTAAGGAAAAATACATTTTCACAGGGAGAATTAACTTTTCATGGAAGTGAGTCTTGCAAATATGTAGAATAGGACATGTGATAGAAAAGTAGAGCTTAAGATAGGCCTTTCTAGAAAAGGATGATTCAGAGTTGGCTTCTGTAAACAGCAAATTAGTTACAGTAAATTACTGCACAGGCTACTTCTGGGTTCTAACTAATCAAGTGCTTCCCAAATGGGTAAATAAACGTATATGTTTTCCTTTCCCATTTTAGTTTTGTGCAGCCATTGATTAGAATTAGTTTTGGCATTCACACATTTTTCAGAGAGTCTGTAGATACGATGCAAAATAACGTAACGATAGAAAGTTAAAACTGCACTCAAAATGTTTTCACAGCCCAGTAGTCCCAATGACTATTGCTTTGATGTGGATAATGACATGGCTAATGAATTCAAACTGGAATTAGTGGAGAAGCTCTTTGCAATAGATACAGAAGCAAAAAATCCATTCTCCACTCAGGTAATGTACATAAACTTGAAATTCTGTATCATCTTAGTGCTCTCAGCGTGCTTCTCATTTTGTTAAATGCTTCCAGCAACCCTATTCTTTTACACAGTGCTTTATTAAAAATAAATTGCGCAAAGTTACTTTAAGGATTTGGTAAAAGGAAGAGGCTTAGCAGAGCAATGAAGTCATAACTGAGATGTTCTGATATAAGTTTTACCTCTTATGTTCTCCAGGAGACTGATTTAGACTTGGAAATGTTGGCTCCCTACATCCCAATGGATGACGACTTCCAGCTACGCTCCTTTGATCAGCTATCTCCACTGGAAAGCAGTTCTTCTGGCTCTCAAAATGCCACCATTACCATACTTCAGCAGACTCAGACAGCATCAACTGCTGCTGATGAAATAAAACCAGTGGCAGAACGTGTGGATGATGTGAAGGCACTAATTGTTCCATCATCTCCTGTCCACGTAATAAATGATACGAGTAGTGCCCCAGCATCACCTTACAGTGGGAACAGGAGTCGAACTGCATCTCCAATCAGAGCAGGAAAAGGAACATTGGAACAGGCAGAAAAATCTTGTCCGGGAGCACCCAGTTTGATAACGGTCACGCTGAACAAAAGGTATTTCAAAAGTGAAGCTCAAGCCCTAGTATTTATTCAAGAAATTAGACGTGATACACTTTGAAATACTGCAACTGATGTACATTATCTTCAACATTCTACATCAAAGTAGAAATTAAAATTTAAATCCAGACCAGTTTTTTATATAGTAAGCTTCTCTAATTTCTCAGCAGCTTTTTTGCAGTAGCCCTTACATAAACATTTCATGCAATAGGCAGCTACTACATGCCAGCTGTGTTCATAATTTTGTTCTGCTCTTGTATGTGATGTATAGCCACTTAAAAAGACTGCAGCAGGCACTAAACAGGTAGTTATACCTACACAGTATTTCTGATGCTTTTCTTGTCTACTTCATTGGGGTGAGAGGCATCTACAGTCTGTGCTACACGTACTGCTTTTAAAATTGGCTATAATTCATGATGATGGACTATGGCATATGTAGCATGTATTTATCATGACAAAATTCTACAAAATCAGAACATCAGACTTTTAACACAAAATTTGTACACAAATACTCAGAAGACCTTTCCTCAATCTTCCCCCCCCTCCTTTCTGTAGAAAATGAATTACTGAGAATTACTGAACTTTATGCTTTGTTTTTTTGGTGGTGTTTTTTTCTTTACATACTCTTTTTTTTTTTTTTTTTTGGCTAAAACTCATTCTGATCTTCATAGAAAGATTAAATGCTAACATTTTCTATGCTGCTAGGCAATAATTGTTTAAATTAGTCAGTTACTAAAGAATACTAGTATAGTTCTTAAATTCAGTTCTGTCATATTGTATTTGTCCACAAAAGAAGAATGGCTCGAGAACAGTAGAAACGTCTTAACAGCCTGAATCAATTTTTCTTAGATCTACTGCAATGGATGAAGAACTAAATCCAAAGATGCTAGCTTTGCATAATGCTCAGAGAAAACGAAAAATGGAACATGATGGTTCACTTTTTCAGGCAGTTGGAATTGTGAGTTTTGTTTTACCGTTTTAAAATATTCACTTTTAACCTTGCAATTTCTGACATGAGGCTTCAGTGCAGACTCCAGAGTTTAGCTGTTGGTGTGCAATGGAATCTTGGGATCAAAAATAACTGTTTGGGCATGAAATTCCCTCGTATACGCAAATACTGTTTTAGTTCTTTACTGTCAGTTGTTTCAAAGTGCCCTCTGTACCTAAGTGCATTTCTGGATTAGATAGAAGATATTTGTGAACATACATGCGAGGAGGCATGCTTCATTAGCAGAATAATGCACAAATGTAAGGCAAAATTGTCGTATTTATTTCACTTCTGCTTTCAAACTCAGTTATCATTTTCATGAGTACTGGACAGTGTTCTTACACTTCTTATTCTTTCACTTCTCCTTGAGTCTGAGGTTCCTTTTTTTAGTTTGGTCAGATAACAAGACCATCTGAACTACAAAATGTGAATTCACATAATCTAGCAAACTTGCATTGTTACCACATGAGTTGTTTCTCTCGTTTATGATTGCGAGTACCGCATCGTTGTCCATCTAAGCTATTCAAAAGGAACTCTGTAGGTATTCTAAGACTTCTGTCACTTCATTGGCACTATTCAACTTGTTATCTTCTGTAAGGGTATTTCGTCTCTACGATCTTTGATTCTTAATGTCATTTTTTTTAGTAGCTTGAAATCTTGGGCTTTGCAATGATTTGCATCTCTCTTCTTGGTTTCATTGCAAATTCCCACTTCTCTTAAGTTTCTACATAATTAATTCTTGTCTTCTTCTACTGCATCGTAGCCTTTGACATTTTGTTTCTCTAGCAGTCCATCCATCTCCTAGATGTAGTCATCCATCATGTCTTACAGTGCAGGATTACTTTTCCTCTGAATGGATCACTCATGTGAGAAGTCACTGTATGCAGCCTTAGCACTGCTGTCCTCTGTGACAGCTCAGAAAGCATTAATACTTTTTTTTTTTTTTTTTTTTTTTTGCTATGGGGTTAGCAGATTTAAAAAAAAAACACAAAACAACAAAACAAGAAACATGCTATTGATATTATTTGCTAAACGCTTTGCACTTTCACGCACATTGTTCTGTTGCTTTCAGTAGCTTTTAAGAATTCACAGCTCTGCTGCAAGTTTTATTGCCTTTGGTTGCCTCTTTCTCATGCAGTGGTGCTATGGCTGTGCTATAGTGTTGCTGATACGTATTTCAAAGTAGCTGAACACAAACAGTTCTGTATTAGTTACTGTAATGAACACAGACTTCTATGTTTGGAGATTTTTTTAAAGCTTGTAAGTTTGTATTTCAGCCTTTGCTAAGCCTCCTTTCTGTATCTCACGGGCGTTGTAAAGATTTTGACAGTTTCTGCATAGTCAGAAGCTGAATTTTCCACGTAGTGGGGGTCTTAATGACATTATTACAAGCAACTACTTTTGTCATCTGGTTTCTCTCTCCAAAATGAATTTCTCAGTGTACAAACCAAGCCTTGCAGATGCACAGAAGAAAAATTATATTAAATCCAGGCTTGTATCACATAGTGATTTGGGATTGTGCAAAAACTTGCCGTGACTTCCTGGCTATATGGAAGCAGTATTATTTATTGTAAAGAGTGAAAATAATTGAAGACAAAATACAACTTCAGGTTTTCTGGAAAATGAGAGAATTAGACAAGGACAAGGTGTGCTACAGTAAGATTATGAAATAATGATCCAAATAATTAAAGCAGAAAAAAGTGAGCTTTCTTCATGTGAAGGGCTGTAATGCATTCACAGTAGGAAAACAAAACAAAAGCCAGAACAGGAACAATACCAGTGACTTATCTTGCTATGAAATGCAGCTTCTGAGTTGTTTAACTCCTGTTATACAACTGTCTTTTTGACTTGCATGCATGTTTAATAACCTGAAAATGTGTCCCTTAATGGCAGCATTCTTAAATACTTTTTCCTCTTTCGCAACAGTCAGCGTTACTAACAAGGCGAAATTTTGCATACTCAATCCCTTGTTATTAAGATGGTGTTTTTTCCTTCCATCCCATCCTTGTTTCAGTGGTGGCCTTTTCTTATCCTAATTATATGGAGCTTTTGAAAGCTTTCTGATCCCCACATCTTGGATGCTGCCATTGAAAGAATATGCCAAGGAGCTGTTCTGTAATAGAATGGCTCAGGACTGCATTCCCTTAAGCCTTAGATCGGATGGCTTGGTGGCAACAACTGGTGCACAAGCAGAATTTACAACTTAAACGTAGATAAAATCCACTGAGCAAGGTGCCTGACTCTCCTGTTTACACTAATGCCAGTGCAGAAAACCATTAGAGACTCCAGAGGAAACCTGATAGTTATTCACATGAGAGCAGTCGTAATTAAATGGGCGTGTATGTGTACCTGTGCTAATCCTGAGCCTGCTATCTGGTGATAACCAGGATTCAGTAATTATTTTGTGTAAGGGAGGTAACCTCTTGAAATCTGATCCCATTTTTTAAAAGTAATTTTTAAGGCTACTATATTGAAAATATATTTGATCTCAGTTCTGAATGATGTCCACTGTAAATTGTAATAAAGCCAACATCAGTGATAGGGACCCCTAGTTTGGCAAAGGGATGCAGAAGGCCAGAAAGATGCACTATTCAATAAAGAAGTTTTTGTTCTACTTTCTCCTAGGGGTCTTTATTCCAGCAGACAGGTGACCGTGGAGGAAACGCATCGCTTGCTTGGAAACGTGTAAAGGCGTGCAAAACCAACGGTCACAATGGAGTGGAGCAAAAGACAATCATTCTACTATCAACTGGTTAGTATCTTTAAAACAAAATGTACGTAGAGGGGGGCAGGGGCTGTGAAAGAAAACTGATGCAAACATACCCAAGCTCATCTCATTCCTGAAAAATCTGGGAGGAAAGTGAATAAAGTGCACTTTTTTCCTTCCCCTCCCTCTATAGACATAGCGAGTAAACTTCTAGGGCAGTCGATGGATGAGAGTGGACTACCCCAACTCACGAGTTACGATTGTGAAGTAAATGCTCCCATACAAGGCAACAGAAACCTGCTACAGGGTGAAGAACTGCTCAGAGCTCTGGATCAAGTTAACTGAGCTTTCACAGTAGTTGTTCCTTTTTTGGACACTGGTGAATCATCACCTAAAGCAGTCTATTTATATTTTCTATATCTGATTTTAGAAGCCTGGCTACAGTACTGCACTAATTCAGTTAGTTCAGTTTTGATCCCCTTTCTACTTATTTTGACAGTCTTTTTAATACATTCTTTATGTAACAATAACTCAAACCGTAGTGCATTTTTATAATTCTTTGGTACATACACCTTAAAGTCCATTACATTTAAAACACACTTGCAATAGCAGCTTAGAAATATGCACCTGATTTTAAAAAAAATATTTATTTTTTGGCTGGGGAGTTGGTCACCAAAACCTATCATTAGTAAAATGTCAGCACGTGAAAAACTGGCAATACTTCCATCCTGCTCTTCGTAGGTAGCTGGAAGACTTGTGCTCTCTTTATGTTCAAGTAAGTTTTTTTTTTATTTTAATATTTTTTTTATAAGAAACAACAATGCTTTGCAGCAGTGCATTGTAGCCACAATCGCACAATATATTTTCTTAAAAAATACCAGCAGTTCCTCATGCAATATATCTGCATTTATAAAAACTAGTTTTTAAGAAGAATCTTTTGTTTGCCTATGAAATCATGTTTAAACATGGATTACGTCATTATTTTAGTCACGTTGTAATATAAATTGTTCTTAAATGCTGTCTTATGCTTTTGACTTAAGAGTGTGATTAGTCGAAGGGAAAGGATTTACCTGGGAAGGGCTAGCAGCATTTTATTTGGGTACATTCTCAATTTAGAGAGAGAGAGTTTGATGTTCTTAAAGTAGTCACTTTGCCAGCTTAAAAGAAATCCCTGCCTGTAGTTGTTGAAGTTAATGCTAATATTGTGTATGATCTTAAATCTAAATGTTCAGCTTACCCTGTGTGGTATAGGTGATATTTCAAGCAGATTGTAAACCATCTTGCATTGTTAGCAGTTTTATCTAGTACATCATTGAGTTGCTCAATATTTTAATGTTTTGGTTTTAAGCACCTTGTTGCTATTAACATCCGTATATTTTCGTGTAGATTTCAATAACTTGAATATATTTAGAAGCCTTTTTATTTAGAAATATATAGTTGTCACAAACATCTTATTTTCCTATACGTACTGTACAAAACCTTCATTCACTCGTTCTTTTGCTCTTTGTGGTTGGATCTAACACTAACTGTATTGTTTTCTTACATCAATAAACTATATGTGGACCAGGCCCCCTCGGGGAGTGTGTTATCTGAGAAAAATGAGATAATTTATATTTTTGTTAGTGGTTATTGTTCATCCGTGTTCCCTTTTTAACTTAGACTTGATTGGAAATCACGGCTTCCTTACTTTGATCGTACCATCTCCAACTTAATTATTTGAGCCTATTCAGTACTAAATTCTCCTACGCAGTGTTGTACTACCGCCGGCCAAAGATGTTAAATTTTTTAATTTGTTATCACACCAGTTAGCAAACTTGAAAGGGAGAAGACAGCATATCTGTTACGTCAGAGCAAAAAAGACTTTTCCTTAAGACCAGCTTAGAGGCTCATCTCTGGAAGCATTATCAAGGTAACACTGGAAAGCAGGAAAAAGTAAAATTCACGAGGGATCAATTAAAGATGAACTTCTTAAAATTGCAGTGAGAAATGAAGCTGGTACTCTGTGATAGAGAAAGGTTGTTCTATGTTGTTGTGCTGTTGACTCGGTAACTTTGCTGTCCTAAAACACGATACTATTGATACAAGCTTGTAACGTGTAAATAGGGTCAAGATATTCTGTGCATTCTTCACAAACTATTTTAGGAAACTTATTTCACTGTAAGAAATGAAGTGTGGATGTCACGATTTATTTTGGAATCTTTTGTTTCATTGACCTCCTTTGGAGTACTTTAAAATCACTGTAATGGTTTATAAGCTTAATGTGCTTTTTAAAAATACTGTTACAGTTCTACCGAAGCAGGAGCACTTTCCAAACTGACACAAGTGTGCTAATGAAACTAAACGGAACCAACGTTAAAAGATAAGGCACTGGTAGCGGAATATGGTTCTGTGTTTGAGTAGAGGTTGCATAGAGAGAGAAAAGCACTAAGCATGGACTTCAGCATTTGTGCAGAATGAACATCTTGAATATCCACACCTAATAACTATTAAGGGTTTGTATAGAAGCCCTTAAATGTGGGTGGTGTGCTTCCCATGGCAGTGCTTTCTCCAGCAGCAGAAGTTGTGACAGTGAAGCTGGTAAAGGCTTAAGAAAGGCACCAGCAGACATGGGTTTAAATGAGCACTATTTCACCTAAGAATCTTCCCCCTTCATACACACTGTCTGTCATACGTATTAACGAGGCACAGCATGTTGTCTACTATGCTTGTAGAAGTGAATGAAATAAGATGAACTGCAGTATGTGCAGCTGTTTGCACTCTGGGCAAAAAAAAAAAGGCCTCAGCCTGAAAATTTAACTTTTAAAATTAGACATAAGATTTCAAGTGTTCCCTTCCCTTTTTTCCCCCTCCCACCGACCCCTAATTATTGAAACAGTAATTATCAGGACCTGCTCCCTGTGGCTGTATTCTAGAAGTTACAGCTTCCCTACATTTTTACAACTAAGACTGATGTGCTGTAGTTACTGAGAACAGTTCTTCAGCTCTCAGAGATGCTGAAGAAAGCATGGAAAATTAACAGTAACTGCTCTGGGCTGCTCAAAGCTGTGCTAAATATTGCTGCACGTTCGCAAAACCTGGAAGCAGTCCTTGTAACTGCTTTCATTTCTTTCCTTAGATCTTAGGACTCTCCAGCCTCATGCTAATCCTTCTTTGGAGGACAAGATTTTCGTATACATTCATTTCTACAAGTTAGCTTCATAGTTGTGAATATTTTTTTTTAATTGTTGAGGCATTATCTTATAGCACTTACTCTTTACCAGTAGTAAAGAAGGAACTGCAGCTGGATGTGGTATTTGCTTTTGCATATGAAATTATGAGTTTCACAAAATAAGAGGAACAGTGTTGCTTTCAGCAGCTCATCGGGACTGCAGCAGTAATCAAACCATGCACATCACTGAGTGGTTGTCCAGCAGCTTAGGTGTAATAAAGTTGCCTGGAGTCCAGAGTGCATGCTTCCTACCGCACCTTCTGCCATGCAGTAAGACGGATTTAGACCGTATATCGATCTTGAGAAACCTTTGGGTATAATAGAAACATTTTACTGTTAACAGTTTCCATTCCTGTTGTACGCACAAATTCCCTGACAGTAATTATGAATCACTTTAGAGAGACAGATGCCAGAAAGAACAACTAAAGCTCTACGTGCTTGCAGTGAAATAAAGGTATAGGGATCAAAAATTATGCAGTTTAATAACTGCATATTTAGAAGTAACATTCATTATTTAAACAGCTTCTTAAACAGCTAAACAAAGGTAGCTGAAGACAGAAACGTGGGCTGTTCCACTGGTAGCTGTTGGCAGTCTTTCTCTGTTGTTAAAATGCTGAATGAATCATTTCCTTCCATGAATCCAGGAGGTAGGAGCACCCTCCCACTGCAAGGCAGGCACTAGAGGATAGGCCTGAGGTCAATCATCTGTTCTCCATCCCCTCTGATTAGCTGCTACTGAACAGCACGCACAATTCACCCAAATGTCACTGCACTTATGGATATTGTTCAGATTGCAATTATCCAGCACAAAAATAAACATTTCACAGGCCAAGAATACTCTGTAGGAAGGCCAGTATTGTCATAGGAACTCATGAGCTGAATACCCAGCTTTCACGAGCAATCATACGCTTGACTCCCTAGAAAGCTGCAATCTTGAGAACTGCGATTTTGATCCATGTTCTAAAACTGAGGTGTCATTTTCTTTCTGCTTCCCTGCTTACCTTGAGCAAAGCTTGCCAAGTTACCAAAAAGTAAAGAGTTTGCTACTGGATTTATACAGTATGGTAGATTTTGTGAATAACTGCAGTATTCTCTCAAGAAAAAGTGGTATATTTTGATGGAATTCTTTTCTGGAACCAAGTACAACCTATTGCAATTGTATTTCTCTTGAAACACTTTGACATACTTGTGATTGTACTTCTTTTTGATTGTGTAACGGTATAAAATTCAATAAAAGAGAGGGTTTGTTTCTAATTTGTGACATCTGTGATCTTTCTGTTCATCAATTCTGAAAGACGGACATGGCAAAAACACTTCAAAAAAGAAAGTAAATACACTATGCAGCACAACTGAAACTTGCGTGTTTGAAGTGCAACCCACCTCGTGCTGAAGTCAGCAACCTCGGTCACTAAACATACACATTTTTACTGTTTTCCAAAAGCATTTATAAACTGTTTTCACCTTACAGCCAAAATCACTCACAGTGGTTATCCCATCTAAATTAAGTGCACTACACCCCTGAACAGAAGAGGATAAGCATACAGTTCCAATCTAACACTAGGGATTGTGCAGGTGCTGCTGCGGGAAAACACAGAGGATAGAGCAATGGATGTGGAGCCAGGGGGACAAAGTTTTAAAAGAAACCTCTGAGTAATCAAGAACACCCTTAGTAACAAAACAGAAGCAATTTCAAATCCGAGATGATTTTCCAGGTGATTTCAGTTGCTCTCAACACAAGCAAATAGTAAGACAGTAAGAGTTCCAAGATCTTGCTAAGTGAATACTGCTTCCTATTGCACGAATTAGAAATTTCCTGCACTGTTTTTGTTTTGTTGTGATGAAGTCTGAAAGCAGAAAGCACGCACAAATGCTATCAACTCAGTAGAGTACGACCCCATTATTTAGTACTAGTGCTGCCTGTACGTATTTTGTTAAATAGCATAGTAAAGCTTCCACGTATGTGACTTACGTTCAAGAAAACAAGATTTATTTCCATGTTCTCTATTTGAAAATGTATTCTGAACACATAAGATACTCAAAAATAAACGAGTTACCCTGTGCCATACGCAACTTGAGAAACCTGTTATTTATAGCTATGTCTACGCAGGATAAATAGCTTAACTTGCATCTTACAGGGCAGGACAAGTGGGAACTCGTATCCCTTTGTTTAGCAGTTATACCAAGAAGATATGGTAACTGGCACGCTGTTCCTTGGAAAGCAGTCAGTGGACAGTTAAAATATACTAATAAAGAACACAAAGGAGCACTGAACGGTTCATCAGGAAACGTGGAGGATTAGTTAGCCTAAGGAAAACCACACACACACACACACACACGCCAGCCTCGTCCCGCTGCATCCTCACAGCGCGGTGATTGCAGCCCTGCCTGCCTTACAGAAGCACCGATCCGCCTGCTGCTTCTTCACGCAGCATCCCTGAGAAACCACCATCAAAACTGGGAAAGCACACCTGGCGAACCGCATCGCTGCGGTTAGCTGAAGGGATAACCGCCGCAACTGCCGGGACGGCTCCGGCCCCCGCCTCCCATCCCTGCGGCCATCGGGGTCTGGACGTGCGGGGCTGAGGAACGCTA
>JAOWBP010002559.1:48283069-48327988 GCA_028571105.1 Tragopan temminckii | reverse complement strand
CCTGCATGTGGCAGGGGGTTGGAGATTCATGATCCTTGAGGTCCCTTCCAACCCTGGCCATTCTGTGATTCTGTGTTCCTTGTAGTTCCTGCTGTGCATTGCTGTCTTGTGGCTGCTTTTCCCTCTCACTGGTGCTGCAGCAAGACCAAGCTAATAAACCCTGCTAAACTCATCTGACTTGGTCCTGAACAACTGGAATATCTTGCACTGCTTGCTGTTTTCTGCTTGTTTTGTGTGCCAGGTCAGACCTGGCAGAAGTTCCTTTGTTTCTCACCAGTTCATATCTCAGCCTTAGTGGTTGCATCCTGTAGAGCTACGTGCTCTGGGCTGTGCTGCTTTCAAAGCTCCCCACGTGCTTTGTGTTCATTAGGTTCCTTGGTGGTTTGCAATATTTAATCTTGGTAAGCACATCTAGCAGTTAATTCCTTATCCCCATGACACTTAGTAAATGTTTTGATTGAGGAATAACACCTTGAGCACAAAAGACCTGAGGAGTGTTCAATATTAGGGTGCGTTTCTGGACTTGGTAAGATGGTGTACTTGTATTAAATTCCATTTGGATATAAACTATGATTTTTTTTTTTCATGTGGGCAAAAGTGCATTGTTCTGTTCAGCTTTCTGTCATCTGACAGATGCCAACCCTGCCTGTACTTGTATGGAGCAGTGGTACCATTGGTGGATCACGGGGTTTGTGTTGGTCAGGGAACCTGGGAAGGAGCAGGGATATCCTGTAACTTAGGTGGTGTCAGTTTCTGTCCTTGAATCAGAGCTGTTCCTCAGAGAAAGGCATAATAGCCAGGGTGCCTCTCTTCCCTTGTGATTCTGGGCTGCCAGAAGAGGTGGTGGTGATGACTTGTGGTGATCCGGAGTTATGCGTCTGAGCAGTCTGCTCTGATTTTTATTGTTAAATAATTCATTGTTCCTGCTGGCTGAGGGATCAGAAATGAAGCAAGTTTGGCCTCCAGAAGCTTTGGCTTCAACCCAATTTGAAATGAATGCAGCTTAGACACGGTTCAGGTCAGTGTTGGAGTGAGCCAAATGCTGCGTATCACTTAAATACACTTCTAATGGTAATAAATATGGTCTCCTCAGTAAGTATGCATCAGGTGTTTCTAAACAAAAAATTTACCATGAGAATATACTGAAAAGATGAGTTAAATGGACATGCAATTCACTTTTCAGAGTAGAATCACAGAATCATTAAAGTTGGAAGAGATCTTTAAGGTCACCAGATCCAACCACCAACCCATCACCACCATGCTCGCTAAGCCATATCCCACAGTGCCACATCTACACGTTTCTTTGAACGCCTCCAGGGACAGTGACTCCAATTTGAAAGTTGGTTTCACTGCAGGCGGATCTTCTTTTTCCTGACTGGGAACCTGTGATGTACAGAGAAACTAACAGCATTATGGGGATGTCCACATTTTCTGCTGTGAGTCAGTAATACTGGGACATAACCACGCTGCACATTGACAACCCTATTTGTTGTGCGGTTTGTCTATATTCCACCTGAAGGCAACTTCTCTCTGTTAAAGCTTTTAATTAAACACTGTGTTTGTGTCACTTCATGTACATGGGTATCACAGTGCAGTAACATGCCATTAATAATTACTGGAACAGTAGTAAGATCCCAGGCAGAGTAACTGAATCCTAGTGGCTTAACAAAGACACTGGGAAGGGGTGTAGGTTTGGTACAGCATTCTAGAGGAGGCTTGGCTTTCAAGATCTTTGTTAACGTGCTTAGATAATACAGGCAAGACTGCCATGTGGTTCTTTGAAGAAATAGATGGATTAACTTGTAACAACAATTCAGAGACTGGTTGATTAGTTTGCTTTGTCTGGGTGGCATGTAGATGTGTGTCTTGAGTTTTTATGGTGCTGTTAGGAATTAGAAGATAGGTGCGTATTGCAGCTCAGTGTTTACCAGGAGTGGATGAAATTCAGTGTTGTGGCGAGGAGAATCCCTCAGTCTCCTCTCTTTCCTCAGGAGTTTGGGGCATCAGAGAGTAAGCTCTGCCTCCTCAAATGTGTGGTCCTCTTGTTGGACTGGGCAAGCATTTCACGCTGCCGGGATGATTGCATCCTTCTGTGGAAGGATGGGAAATGAAGGGCTTAGCATGGCCTTCAGCTCTTCCATCAAGGGTCCCTCACTGTGACTGTCTGCCATCATGGGTTGCTTGCCCTAGGAAATGACAGACTCACAAAATGGTTGGATTGGAGGGGACCTAAAAGCCCATCCAGTTCCAATCCCCTGCTGTGGACTGGTTGCCCCCCACCAGCTCAGGCTGCCTGGGGCCCCAGTCTAGGGCCTTGGGCATCTCCAGGGATGGGGCACCTACAGCTCTCTGGGCAGCAGTGCCACGGCCGCACTGCCCTTTGAGCAAAGGGTTTCTGCCCAGCTTCTAACCTAAATCTCCCCCTTTATGCGTGGTTGGAACTACTGGTACGCTTGTATGCCAAGTGGCTGGCTGTAAAATTGTAACCATGGGGGGCTTTCTGAGTCCTGCCCCACCAGTGTGCTTAAAAAACCTTCTGTTTGAGAATAATTTGAATTGTTAGATGCTTTGATGTTGCTTCATTTTGACATAACATTGCTATAATTCCTGCTAATAATAGACCTGCGTCACATCTGGTTGTATTGAGAGCAAATCTTGAAAAATGCCTGCTTTGTGCAAAATATTGATTGCCATTGTGTGTTCTTTTCTAAATACTTGAAGCACAGTTAATTTTATAAAGAGGCCAAGTTTGTGCTTACGTGCTGTCCCCATGAGAAAATGTTCAAAGAGAAACACACACTCAGGCTTCAGAATGGCTTGCAAAATAGATTGGAGAACATTTAAAATCTGTTTCCTTCCTGTTTTGATGAGCACTGAAGTAGAGAGCATTCTCCAGGGAAACTGCCTCTGAGGAGAGCTTGCTTTGAGCATTATTGTTCCTGAAGGCAGGCAACTGCTCTGGGAGAGGGTGGGGAGGGATTCAGCTGAGAGCTGGATGCAGTGGCAGGGTGTAGGCAGTGTTATTGCTCTGAGGAGAGGTAAGCTAAAGGGCCTGTGGACCCTGGAGCCAGGTTTCTGAAGGTATTTTTAGAGGTTTGAAGACACAAGTGGGGTGGCAAACCAAGCTTTTTCAGGCATGTAGGACACCTCAAATCAAATCTGGCCCCAGAGCCTTGCTCGTAATGGCTGTAGCACTAATTTAGTATGCTTAGGTCATGGTGAAATAAATCCTTTTGGTGCAGACGGGCCATTAAGAAGGAAGTCCTGTGAGCATGGTGCTGGATCTGCGGATGTGCTGTGCCCTGTACTGGAAGTGCTGCGGCAGCAAGAGGACTGTGAGCTGCATAAGGGATTGTAAAACAAAGGTCTGTGGCTTGTCTTCTCTCTAAGTAATGATGCCAGCTTTGCCCTGGGGTCCCATCTGCAGCAGTCCATAACATTTATTGTGCATGTTGCTCTCTTGAAGTGTTCCTTTGGTTCCCATGCACATGGAAAACAAGCGTGTACCATCTGGTCTGGTTAAGTCCTTCCATGGGGCTGCTCAGCTGCAGAGCTGACTCTTAGCAAAATAGGAGTTATCAGTAGAGGTTATCTAAAGACATCAGGCGGCTTTGCTTTCAAAAGCAGCCTCTTACATGCTTCAGATAGGTTGACGTCATGATTGGTGGGGTTAAGTAGTCATTAAGGAGACCTTGTGTTCACTTCCCACTGTATGATCTATTGCTTATTACTCCTGTGCTCTGGGAAGGCTCGATCAATTATCCAGCAAGGGCTTTTGACAAATCTATCTAGGGGATGGGGAGGCATGAGCTCTATAAGCTCATTCTTTGAGCTGCTCTTTAAGCACACAGGCCCTGTGCTGGCTGTTCTTTGTGTAGCTTTAGGAGATGAATTCCCACTTAAAAGAGGATATAGCTATCGTCTGTTTATCTGGTAAGTATGTGCTGAACTTATTACAGTGACTGTAAGTAAATCCAATTAGACATGTCTTAATCAGCCGTGGATGTCACAGAATCACAGGGGTGATTTGGAAGGGACCTCAAAAGAACATCGAGTCCAACCCCTCTGGCCAAAGCAGGTTCCCTGCAATAGGTCACACAGGTAGGTGTTCAGCCAGGTCTTGAATATCTCCATAGAAGGAGACTCCACCACCTCTCTGGGCAACCTATTCCAGTGCTCCACCACCCTTACTGTAAAGAAGCTCTTCTACATGTTAGTACAGAACTTCCTACGTTCAATTTGTAGGTCATTGCTCCTTGTCTTATTGCTACACGCAGACAAGAGCCTGGCCTCGTCCGTTTGCCTCCCACCTCCCTTTAGATATTTATAAACATTTAGCAGATCCTCTCTCATTCTTCTTTTTCCTAGGCTGAACAGACCCATGTTTCTCAGCCTTGCCTCATATGGGAGATGCTCCAGGTGCCTTAGCATCTTTGTGGCCCTCTGCTGAACTCCTGCTAGGAGGTCCCTGTCCTTTTCAAACTGGGGAGCCCAGAACTGGACACAGTATTTTAAATGTGGCCTCACAATGGCAGAGTAGAGAGGAAGGATCACTTTTCTCTACCTTCTCTTTTTATGTCTTCATTTTATTTTTTGTTAATGTTAGTTGTGGTTTCCCGAACAAACTTCTTGCTTTTCAGATGCAAGACAGACTAGTTTGGTGGTGAAGGGTTAAATGAATGGATGGACACTGAATTGAAGGAATGTGTGTGGATTACAGAGAGCAGTTCTACCGTGCTCCCTGATGAAATCTCCTTCAGAGGTGAGAGTGTGGGGCCAAGCTGCTCTGGAGAAGGGCAGAAATGGGATAAGGCTGGTTTATTTCATTCCTTATGGTACCTCTTCATCAACACCTGCAGCTACAAGAAAAATTGCATGGAGAAACTTCAACTTCTGACCTGTCCTTTTTGCACGTGCCTTTGGTGTTTCTCTGGGCCCTGCACAGAACGCTGAGACTCATGGGACCATAGAATATGACAAGTCGGAAGGGACCCATCAGGGCCACTGAGTCCAACCTTTGGCTCCACATAGGGCCGCCTTGTGTCAGGGCTTCAGACCTTGTTCTGCTGCTCACTTCCTGAGGTAGGCAGTGTTACCATGTCTTCATGGCTCACATGTATGCCATACTGGGTGTCATAATTAGCCTTCATTGGCTTTAATAGGGTCTGAAAGCACCTGGGATCTCATGCTTACTTCTACAGCTGGCTGACATGGTTTTAGATGCTAGTTATGTTTTTTTCAAGTACAGTTTTGTGGATAGCCAAACTACTTAGCTTGGTCAAAAAATATTTTTGAGACACTGAAGCACTACTTACGAAAATGTGGAAAATCAAAATGTGAATTACATCTCACAAGTGTCTAAACAGCATATGCAGATAGTGTATTGTTTAAAAAAAGTGAAAAATCCATCAAACCTCTCCCAGCACTTCCTCCTGAGAAGCAAAAGCCTATATACTTAGAAAAAAAAAAGGAGTTTGGTAACTGAACCCAGTAATTTTCATATACATCTATTCAGTCGTCTGTATCTCACAGGGATTGAAAGAAAAGAGCTTTCTAAAAGGGTTTATTGCTCCTTGGTTGGTACTTTCTCTTTTCATAACCATTAACTCTTCAAGGGGATTCTGCAGATAGAAGGCCTCTGCACACGGCTAATTCCTGTTGGTATTGCTGTTAATTTAATCAGAGGATCAGTATTTGAGCCACTTTGGAAAGGCGATTATCAGGATCTTGGGTTGTCATCTGCAGTAAACAACTTGCAGTAGACTTTTCTCCTTTTCAGTATTTCATTTGCTCTGAGAGAGACAAGGAAGTATGGCTTTCAGCAGAGAGTACGTCTCAGGAGTGGACTTCTGGCATGATGAGTGAAGAGGAGAGGGTTTATTTTCCCAGTGGGTTAGCAAGCTATCAGAAACTAACAGCCAGGACAGTCATCAACAGGAGGCTCCAGTGAGTCATGCTCAAGAAACACAAGTATTAATAAAGAGCAGACAGTGAGTTCCCCTTTGGGAAAAGTATTGCAGTGTGGTTTCTGAAGTCCTGAGGTCACAAACTAGAGAAAAGCATTGGAAGAAGTGTGGGGGAGTGAAGACAGACACTGAGCTGAACAGAGATCTTTGGAGAGGAAAAGGAAAAACAGTGACTTCTGACAGCAAGGATCTTCATGGGAAACAGGGTGAGTGTCTCACCTGCAGGCTGTGTGATAGCATCTTTTGATCTCAGTGAAAAAAGAATTTCTTGGAGCTGGAGTAAAATATGTGTGGTTACAAAGCGTGGTTTTCCATTATATCTTTACATGCATCTCCAAACCGTGTAATTGTCATTTAATGTTTTGGTTACAGAAAATAAATGGCCCAGTTTCTGAGGATTATACTGGAGGATGCACAGTCACGGTGCTCTGCATCCCCAAGGATAGGGCAAGCCATAACACTGGTAGGTGAGGTTGTCTGGTAGCACAAAGCTGAAAAATACCCATGCGTTAGCAAAGCCAGTGGTCAAGTTGATCTGGGGGATGGTAGTGCAGGATTTCTGTTGGAGGAAGGTGTCTTTTAATGACAAGCTGAAATATTTTGGCATGGATTTTTGCTGTAGCAAATCTGGACTTTGGGAGTTTTGAGAGAGTTTCTGACAAGAATGTGTGTTTATTCCATATGTGGATATTTTACGTCTTCATTCTTAAGTAACTGTACAAAATGAGTCTAAAACTTTTTATCAGACAAAGGCAGGGAGGACTGAACTGCTGTCTGTCCCAGGATGGATATTTCTTCTTCCTCTCTCTTGTTACCCAAAGACTCTTTGGAACCAATGTTTTATAACAACAACTTTGTTGAAAATTCTTAAAAAAAAGCTTTGCGTTTTGAAGCTCATTTTGCATAACTTGCTATGGTTACACCTTGTGCTTAAAAACTCTGAGTCAGCCCTGAAGAACAATGCAGTAACCGTAACAATCACATACACAGTGTTTAACGTGTGGGAGGTTTTTGTCCTCTTTCTTGTTTTGCAGCAGTTTAAATCCTCTGAGCTTCTTTTCAAGGGAGCAGGTGAAAGGAAAGAAGGGATTTTTTTTTCATTGCCACAAGGACTAGAAAGTTATTTGCTATAACAGCTGAGATTTTCACTTGATCGCTCCACACTCACCTTCACAACAGATATTATTGGTCAGTGAAGGATTACATTTTAGTTGGTGAAATTATGATGGTTGCATTCAAACAACATTTGTTTTTTGAACAAACATACCTGTTGCATGAAACCACAGTGTAGCTTCGAGTTAGTTTAATTTCCAATTACAAAAATCACTTTAGAAGTTCTGTACCTCTCAGACCCCACAGTTGTACATGTCATGATGGAGAAGTGAAAGACAGCCCGGAAGCAAATTAAGACATGTTCCTGCTGCCAAAACTTAGGCTGCCTGTGTTTTTTAAGGCAGGGATCCGACAGCCCTTCTGTGATGCTACATGTCAAGGGTAGTCAGCTTGCTTGGCTCCAAGAGCCACCAGCCAAGATTTTCATGCTGTGGAGAACTGTATGATGTGCACCTAGTGTCGTGGAGGGCCTTAGTATGGGGCACTTCGTCGGCTGGAGAGTACAGTGAATTCTCTCCTTGGTTACAGGGGAGTCTGTATCCAACAATGTTCTCATTTTTGCCCCAATTCTGGCAAACTCTCACCTTTTTGACTACCCAGGAGCTCTGAGACTTGCTGCATCACTTAATCCGAAATGCTCCAAAATGGCAGAAGAGTTGTAATTTAGCAAAAGCAAATGGAAAATGCTATCCTGAGGAAGGGGTCCTTGAGCTGTTGATTTCATCGGCTGTGCCGATACAGCTCAACGTGTCCCAGTTTGATGCTGCTGATGTCCTCTTTATCACTGGGTCTCGTTATAGTATGTGCTGCAACGACAAGGAGACAGGAGATGTGCTGTTCTCTTTGACAGCTATGTTTTCTCTGCAGATGGGTTTAGGAGTGTCCAAATGATAAAGTTTAGGCCTTTTGTTGAGGTGTCAGTTCTGCCACGTGCTCAGAAGCAATGACTCAGGCCACCAGGCTTCCAACCTGACATTGAAAATCAGCAGTTCCAAGCCTCAGAAAGAGCACACACTGTGACTATTCAACTTTTAGTCTGTGTACTGCTGATTTTCAGGTGTTTCTGCAAATATGAGAGCTACAAACAAAAGCATAAAACAAAGCTGAGTTTCTCACTTGTAATTACATCAATAAGTCAATAAATCACGAAGTAACTTCAGCTTGATAGCAACTCTGATAACAGCTGCAGAGTACCCCTTTTGCAAGGCAAAGAAGTGGATAAAAGGTTCCTGAATAGCCTAGTAGGGGAGAAATGACTTTTATAAGCACATTGTTTTCAGTGTTCCTCAGCAAGAAGTGTGCAGGACGTGTCATCATGTATTTACCTGTCTGAAAGCTCAGGGACGGACCTCCAGAGATGCTCCTCTTCTCCTCATTTGCTTTCTGTTGCTCTCTTGCCTCTTCCCTATTCAGTTTCATACTCTGTGAACTTCTGCTTCCTGCCTGGCAGTGGGATGCAGTCAACAGCTTCTGCTCTCACCTCAGTCTGTGTTTTGTTCTTCTTTAACCAGGGAAAGGAGAGACAGGGAGGAGGAATACTTCTGCATATGGTGTTGCTTAGCAGCCTTTGCTTGTCTGGAGTCACTGGAATGTTGAACAAGAAGTCAGGACTGCCTTGAGCCAGACAACCCTTTCACCGTTGTGCTGTGAAGTCAGGCTCCTTTGGCATTTCTCCCTTGGGTCTGTTAAGTGGAGCATCTCTTTAGGAAGCATTGGCAGGTGATTGAGTTCTGTGTTACAGGAAGGATTGAGTATGAGGAGTTCTCCTGATTTGGTTGATGCTGTCATGGTTTCTGTGAGCAGGTGGGTTACTGGGGAATTGTAAGGCAAGAAATGTCAGCTCCCTTGGGAGCTGCAGTTTTGAATTTGGCACTTATTGTCATTTATTTCCTTCAGAACGTAACCTTTTTCTAAGACTTTAACTTTGGCATTCTGTTGGCATTCAGTTATAGTCAAGGCCAGGCTGGATGTGGCTCTGGGCAGCCTGGTCTGGTGGTTGGTGACCCTGCACATAGTAGGGGGGTTGAAACTAGATGGTTATTGTGGTCTTTTCAACCCAGGCCATTCTGTGATTCTGTGATTCTATTCATATGATAGTATGTAAAGATTCGTTCACCAAATGTCTTGGCTGTGCTGTAGCCCTCGTGGCATACGCTGCATAGCTTCAGCTAATAGGCTGACAGCAGGTTATGTGCTGCATAGCAGGGTGAGGAATGTAAGGCAAAACCACACGGTTAGTAAAAGGTTTGTGCTATGATAATCACAAGGCAGCAGCTGCCTTGCCCTCTCTTCATTTTCTTTTTGACATCCACTCCACTTCTTTTATAATTACTCGGGCTCATCATGTAGGTTAAAATAGCTTTTCTATTTAAGGAGAACAGATGGTTTTTAATGTTGTTTTTTTTCTCCTTAACACTGAATGAATTGTGGTCAAGTCAGAAACTGACAGAACAGAAATATGTTTTCATTAGAGAAATACTTGATTAGGTTAATTGAATGTGATTCAGTGTGATGTACATTTGGCCAACTTAAAAGCTTTCCAACTTTGTCTTGGGTGGAGGTAACAATATCTCAGTGTTTGCAGCGGTGCTCAGTAGCTCCTAAAAACATGGCCATAGCAGTAGTGAAACACTGAGGGGGCACTACTGAATTAGCAGAGGGAATCTCATTTCTTTTTGTAACGAAACTCCAGCAGCAGGAGGGTGCACGTGAAGACAGCAAACGAGAAGAACGCATCACTTTCAGGAAGACTGGGAAGCATTTAAAGCCCTGGAGTATATTTGTCCACTCTCGTCCATTCATCATCACTGAACAGCAAGTTCTTTCCCGTTTCTGTCTGTGAAGGCTTCAGAAGAACCAGCTGAGTTCAAATCCAAACCCAGAGAGATAACAGCAGTCACAGGGACCCAGCCTGGAGGAGAGTTTGTGTTTGTGATATCCATGACGGTGTACCTTGTACAGCCCAGCCATCTTGTCTGTCATCTTTTATACTAAAGTCTGTGGATCCTCCCGGGAGGCCCAGTTGTCAAGCAAGGTGCTTTTGTAAGCCGTGACGTGAGATTGATAAGCTGTATTTTCCATGCAAATTCATGCCTCGTAGGATAGGGTACAGCAGAGTGTGGAGTTTGGATGGACACTGCAGGAAATAACCCTGAAGTACCAACTTCTTGCCCATTTTGTGATGTATGCTGGGAGTGAGGGTTCATAATGTCTCCCGGGGAACTCTGTCCTCCTCCAGACTTTGGCTTATGCCCTATGTCCCTATCCACCGTGTCTGGAAATGAAACACACAGAATGCAGCCCGCTATGCTCCCACTAATTGGGGCAGCATCCATCTCTCTGTAGCCCTGCACTGAGGTTGAATGCAGCAGATCTGAGTGCAGCAATTGCCTGTGTTGGAAGGAGCCAGTTAGATCTTCCATCCTGTGATGCAGTTCCCAGGACTAGTTGTGACTTTTGGGGAGGGACCAAGGGATTAGAAAATACAGTATTTACATACTTATTTTTGCAGGATATAAAGATAGTGATATTGGAAGTCCTTAAAATGCTGTGCCTTTTTTTATAGATGCACTTGTCTGCAGAGAGGCCAGGAAAGTGTGTGTTGTCCGAGTACTGCTGAGAACTACTCGAAGGATTGAACTCTCATTTTAATGATTAGCTCTGCTTTATATGCAGGAGACAGCACTCCTCTCTGTGATGTCTTTAGAGCTAATTTTATAAGAATCTCTGCATCTAGATTCTGAGATGATAAAGTGATGGAGACTCTAGAGGGCAGTGTAGCATCCTTGTAATATGAGGAGCTCTAGTTTTTGTTTTTTGTTTTTCATAACAATCTTACTCATTATGATGATTGCTTAAAATACTTAAAAGTAGTTTAGGCTTTATTTTAGAGAAAGTTTTGGCTGCTGAAAAGTTTTGTGCAAAAAAAGACCTGCTCTTTGTCAAAGAACTCCGAACATTACACTGGCTATGCAGATTTTTAAAAGCTTTTAAGCACTTGTAGGATACTCATGCAGAACTTAAGCATGCAACCAGCCTAACCTCAGCATTCCTGTGCATCTGGCAGCGTCCACACCTGAGCTATTTGTTTTCACATTGCTTTCCTCCGCCTCTAGCAGCATATCCTTTCACTGGAGGTGCTGTGTGCTTTCCTTGTGTAGAGAAAAATCAATAAATCATCATGTCAGCAGAGCACAGCTTGAAAGGAAACTTCCCTCTGCTGGTTGGTTTCAGATTAAATTTGGATGGGAGCTCAAATGTGCCGTATGCATGTCTGCAGATAACCTTATGAGGCTGCATTCAAAATGATAAGGTGGTGATTCAGGATGGCAAGCTACTGCTCATAAGGATATTGAGTTGCTTCAGCTGTCAGAAGGGGTCGGTAGCTCCTTTCTACTCAGTACAGAGTTTGTGTATGCAGCTGGCTGATTACCTAATGAGCATTTAACGTGGACTTCTGCTTTATGACCTTTTGTGTCTCTGCAGAGTGAACCAAAGCCCAGGTCTGGCAGTGCAGGAAGACTGGAGCTGGTTGTCCTCTGAGCATTTGCTTGCTGTGAGCTCGTGCAGAAGCCACACTTGGGTGCCTGCAGTTCTTTTTGGAAGTGTGTGTGTGCACGTGCACATAATTATCTAGAAGGATGCTTTGGAGGACATGCTTGGCATCCGTGACCCTCTTTCCCTGACAGCAGAGAAGAGGTGCACGCAGTACCACCTGCTATTGTACAGCATCAGCAAGGCTCACTGCTGTGCTCACATCCTCCTAGAGGTGCCGTAGGGCTGCCCCTCCCTCGGGCAGCACCTGCACACTGCTCACACAGGTGCACAGAAAAAAAGGATCATCCCAAAGAGTTGCTCTGGGTGCATGCAAGAATCTCAGAGTGAACTCAGCATTACAGAAGTGATGACTGTCCTTTGCCGTGCATCGCTTCTGTTCAGGGGCATTCCATTAATGACATGACATACAGCCACTGCCTTGTATGTTATGCAAATTACAAAGCCAGCATCCCTGGGCAAAGTGTTTTCACTTCTCTTGGATACTTTTGAAATATCTGTTTGTTTTCTAATTAGGGTGCACCTTGTCAATTGGTGCAAATTAGAATTGATAGGTAAAGGTAAGCAGGAGATAACACACACAGAGCTTTACATTACAGGGCTGAAAAATAAGACACAACATTCTCTGGTTTCAGCCATCCCTGACAGTGCTCAAGGCCAGGTCAGATGGTGCTCTGGGCAGCCTGTTCTGGTGCAGAGTGGCCCTGCCCATGGCAGGGGTTGAAAATGGATGATATTTAAGGTCCCTTCCAACCTAGACTGTGCAGTGATTCTGTGAGCTGGCATGGGTGTTACTCAGAGCAGCCCAGCTGCAGCATCATGGAGCTCTGTAGGGGCACAGCAGGTAACATCAGCCTGGTCCATTGCACCCTGGGATCTGTGGGGTATTTTTTCAGGGCTGACAGTGGTGTTGGTGTGTTCAGCTGGTGAGGTGAATGGATGCTGCCTGTTGGACAGGTCTGCTTTTCAAACACTTGTTCTTAAGTATGTTACCTATCAGTAAGTCTTTCTGAATCCTGTTGACTGCTGTGCGATGTGTTGCATAGGTGTTACGTAGAATGACAGTTAATTTATGTTTGTGCCAATTAATTTCACTGTTTTCTAATTAGTTAAGGTGTGACTTTAAAGTGGATTAATGGAATGATGATAAAGCTCTGTGTACACATTTGCGAATGAAGGTTGTTATTTCTCTATGGCTTAAAACTGATCTGCATGTGCTATCTTATTAGATTTAAATTAAAGAGTATGAAATCACAAATTGTGATTTAAGGCTGCTTTGGCTCTTGAAGAGGAGATGTTGCAAAAGGCCATACTGCTGTTGAGATGATATGCTGTGAGTTCTTGCCTTTAGCATTTCTTCCGTGTGCATCTCTGCCAGCCTTTGTAAAGTGAGAGGCCCCTTCCCTGCTCCCACTGCTGCCCTCATTGTCTGCTTGGCATTCTCACTCTGTTCCTTTGACTGCTGGTGCTCCAGCTGTTCAGAAGCTGAGGAATAACAGAAGAAAAAAATCAATATATTTTTTTCCTGCAATTTGGGAGTCCAAGTGAGGCTGTGAGGTTTTTAAGCACAGGAAAGCTTTTTCTTGCTGTTTTCCTCCAGGTGATTTGGTCCTCCATTAATGGGGGCAGATCTGCTACGAGGTGCTGAACTTGGCTGAGTTCTGCCTGTTTTGACAACAAAAGATTAAAAAAAAAATAATAAAATCCCAACACACACAAAAAATCTCCCTCTGATAGTTCAAAAATACAGTAACAGATTCAGTATGAGCAGGCTGTGAATGTGTAGATTTCCGTTACTGTGCTTGGAACTTCTATCTACCAGCTACAGAGAAAAGTTAATTGTCCTCCTAGTGACAGATACCTCTGTCAGCTGGGTCAGCGGGGATCAGAGAGAATTAAGCAGGATGACTCTGGGCCCTAAAGCTTATATACTTGTTTACTGCGTTCATAATTCTTGCTCTTGAATGATGACCGTTGGGTTTTTAATTCTCCCTTTATAGGTGTGTTCCTGGCTTACTGGGATGGAGCTGATGCAATCATCACAGCTCCCTAGCTTTGCTGGAATTACTCTGCTACCCTACAAGATCTGGCTGAGGTTTTAAAATGAAATGCGGTTGTGTTTAGCTGTTAGTGAAGGCTGTCCTCATCTGCTGGGCTGCAGGCATGTGGCAGTCTCAGAGGAAATCTGGACCATCCCCTGAAGTGAAATGGCAGAGTGGGTGAGCAGTGCTGGAGAAGGTGCACCACTCTGCTGTGTGCTGCTGTTCAGCGTGCTTGTACCTCAGGTGCTGCTGTCTGGTGCTGTGCTGGGTGAGTTTTCTGGGGCTGGGGAGACGGCACCTCCCAGGGCCCTTTGGCATTGGGTCCCTTCCAGGGAGCGCAGACGGTGAGTGCTTTGCTAGAAAGGTGTGAATTGCTGCTGCTGGAAGAAGAAAGTGCAAGACTGGTAGGCGAGTCATGAACGTAAGCTGCTCAGACTTGACAGGTCTGTTGCAGCTTTGCCAAGATACAAGGGCTGGTGTCTGCCACCTCTCACGACCCTCTCAGCAGTGACATGGGGTGTTGGTACCATTCAGGTGCGCTGTGCTTTTGTGCCCAGTGCCCTGCCTGCACCCAGGAAGGGTGCAGTGTTAAGCAAGAGTGGGATGGCCGAGACAAATGGGATCCTGGTGTGCTCTATTAAGTCAGTACAGCAGGAGCTTGCAGGTGCTTCAGCATCTCTGCCCTGTGGTTTAAATAGTCTTTGCACACCTCCTGGGTAGGGGTGGTAAGAGGCAGAAGGGCCAAGCTGGTGGAGTCCTTGGAGTGCTGGCAGACAAAGAGAGGAAATGAAGTTTTCTGGTCTGCCCCTGGGCTGTGAAGGGCAGCATAACTGTCGTGGTTGAAAGAAAGATGTGTCTAGCCAGCATCCTGTCTGTGACAGCAGGCAACGTCTGGGAGGAACACAGGAGCAAGGCAGACATGAGAGCTGCTTCTGCTTGCATGGCTTCTCCCAGCTTCCACTATTTGCAGTCCTCAAGCAGAGATGGCTATCAGCTGCTTTGCTTCCCCGAGCTGCACAGATGTGAACTGCAGGCAGGCAAGGTCACTCTGCTTTCCTGTAAATGGCAGGCATGTGCAAAGTGTAATGGATAATTCCATGATGTCAACGACCAAAAGCAAACGTCTTGCAGGGTGTAATTGTTTTTTCTATAGTGTCAAGAGCTTTTATGTGTTCAGCATAAATATCTTTGTATTGATTGGGAGAGGGAGATAAAAATCGATGATTTACAATGCAGAAGTGCTTAGAACATGGCATTAAGATGACTCTGGAAGTCTTAGCTCATAGGAGACATAGTAAATACTCAGGAGGTACAGGAAATGAAGAGGCTCTTCCCAAGTCCTGAAATCAAGCAATAAATTTAATAGAGTCTGTCTTTCTCTACCTAATGGGTTTTAATACTGACTTTCCTTTTGTAGATTTACTCTCACTTTTGATGTTTGGCTGTGGTTATTTTTTTACTGTTGTTGTTGTTGTTTGGATGCTTAGGACCTAAGGCTGACGGGAGACTTTGCTTTGTGAGGAAACTAGCTTGAATGAAATGGGAACCAAAGCCTATTTTGACTGGCTTTTTGTGCTAATCAGCAAGAAAGTGTCTTGAACCATGGGTTCTTAAGAGCACAGATAATCACAGAGAGTAATTGTAGAAGGACCGTAGGTCCGTTCCCTTGCTCTGTGTATAGATGAGCTTATCTAAATCACTCCTAGCAGATCTTTCTGCTGCATCTTATCTAGTAAACATAGAGATCTTAACATTCCCTTTCTATACATAGTAATTTTTGTATGTTTTCCTCCCTTTTTCAGCCTAGATTGACCCCCTTTCTTTGCCCTATCCTTGTGCATTGAGTTTTTTCTTCACCTTTCTTTATTTTATTATTTCAGTAGGCATTTACACTGCACCTTTCTTTATCCCCAATGTACTCCCATACACTAGGAGGAGTATGGAGAAGTCCTGAGAAATACAGGAGGAAGGACTGCTTCTCATACTTCATGCAAGGATGGTCACAGCTCCATACTACTAAATGCAAACATCTCCTGTCATAAGAGATATGCAGTGTAAAGGCAAGAGGAGGAATGTGCGACTCAGCAGTGCCAGGTACAGATGGAGCTGACATCTCTTGGCTGTAGGTGCTCTGTAGTTATAGAAGACTCTTCACAGGTGAGAGGGTTTAATTGCAGAGAAGCTTACAGGCTTTTCTGTTTCTGTCCTGTAAATGATTTGTTGGCAAGATTAATTCATATGAGAGCTTGATTCCTTCAGGGCTGCAGAATGAGAGAATGGAGAAGGGGAATGCAATAGTGGCTTCTGTTGCAAATGTTTGTATTTTGGTGTTGTGTTAAGCAGGAAAATGCTAACTGCCTTTCCTTGCTGGCAGCAGCTGCCATTAGCTGTTCCTTGAAGAGGATAAAGGAGGAGCTCTGGGCTTCTTGCAACTGCTTGTCTTAGAATCTCAACTTGATTTTGGGTTTTAAACCAGAAGGAGAATGTCACCGTAGGGATGAAGGATCCCAGATTGCATTGGTAGAGGAGCAAGAGTCCATGTGACAGTACCTCTAAGTGGATTGCTGGTCTGTTTTGCTGAAAGTCAGATGCTGCATTCTATGTGAAGGGCATACAGTGCGGGATGTTCCTAAAACTCATCCGCATGAGCAAAGGCAGCATAAGGCTTTACTCTGTTCACCAGACATCTGAAGTAGCAAGACTTGGCAATTACATGAAGGAGATTTTCCTTGATACTTTCAAGAATTTGTGTGCTGCTACCTGCAGACACAAGGTAAAAGGTGACGTAGATCTGCTGTCTCTCTTTGTCTTCCTTGAATCTGTACTAGGGAAAGAAAAACTGTTCACTCAAGACTTTGTCTCATCAGTGCACAGGTCAAGCTTGGCTTTGGTTGTTTGCTTTAATTGCTGTTTAATGGAAAAGCTATAAAAAGCCTGTGGAGCAGCTAGTAAGTCAGTAATACATATGGAAAAATCAAAAAGCATGTGCATTCCCCAAATGGCACGAGAACAGCTGGGGGCGTGATTTTTCTGAGGTCTTTCCACCATTTTTTTTCCCTCAGAAGCTCGGAGGAAGCTCTGTCTGTCTCTTCCCCTGCCTTAGCCCAGCTGCCCTCTGGGCAGAGCCGTGTGTGCTGACTGTGCATTGCCCAGCACTACCAGGGAGCTCTGTCCGGAGTGAGGCCACAGGGACTTTTGTTGTTGGGATTTTGCAGAAGCAAAGGTTACTGCTGAACGAGGAGAGTGCTGTGAGCTGAAACAATTAACAGCGCTTTCGTCATCGAAACATGGATTGCTTTGTGTGTGCAGTGTGAGTACTACAGAGTTTAAAGGAAAGAGTGAAAGGTGTTAATGATACCTCCTCATTAACCTAATCCTTCAGATGGGTGTTTTGAGGATTAGGTCCTGTTCTCTCTCCCTGCCAGCAAAGTGATGCATGATCTGTATTCCACCCCTTCCCTGCTGTGCCTGCTCTTTCACAGTGTGGCTGCATAACACCTCGCACTGTGGTGTCCCAGTCACGGTTGACATCTGCGAAGTGATAATGCAAAGCAAGTCTCAGTGTACCAAAATGGGGTTTATTAATGCATACAGATGCAGTTGTCGCAGAGCTGCAGATGAATGAAGTGGGTCTGTCAGCGAGCAGGAAGGCTGCCTGCTCAGTGCTGCGTGTTTCTCACCAAGGGCAGTGTGCACTGTTGCAGGGCGTCCTGCTTTCCGGATTCCTTGTGGGAAACCAACCTAGTTTCTGGATGACTGGTTAGCTGTGCTGATTTGCTTACACCTGCAAAGCCACGAGGGAGGCAAGACTGCCGTTTGTTTGGTTCTTTGGAATAAAGTAGATCTGAACAAAGAGTCGATTATGCTTTTTGTTCTGTGATGAAACAGATATTTCTCCTTAGCGCATCTCTGCTTCCTGTGCCTTTCCCATTGCCCCAGTTTGTGGTTTGATGAGGGGACGTGCTGGGCAGAATGAATTTATGGTGGTTTAAAGCAGTCTAGATGCCCGGCCGTGTGGTTGCTGCTGGCTCACCCAGCACAAGGTCAGCATTGCCTGGTGTCACTTCACATGGATGAGCAGAGCTGTCCTGGCCTGCCCTCCAGGCAAGGTGCTCAGCAGGAGTGCAGGAGCAGGATGCTCTGGGAAGAAGGCCATGCTTGTTTTGCTGCCCAGCTATCACCACCTGCTGTTCTCTTCTTGTGCCATGCTAGGACAACCACAAACCCTGTGGTGCTGCCCCTTCTTCCCCTCCTGTGTGCCCTTGTAAGAGCCCGAGAGAGGGAGGATCGTGTGAGCACACAGCAGTGACTGGGAACATCTGCTCGAGTCAAAGAATAAGCAGAAACAGCAATTCTGCAAAGCTGCTGGGAATTTGGGGAAGTGGAAGTGATGAGTAAGAACTCTGCTGTTCAGTCCCCAGTGATGAGGTGTGTGGGGTGTCCTGGCTCAGGCAGAGCCCATGCAGGGCAGGCAGTATTCCCTACTGGGGCAACTCTCCTTGCAGACCCTGCCTGCTTGGAACGCTTGGCTGGAAGAAAGAAGGTTAGCATAAGCAGAAATTCCTACAGCATGCCTACCAAATGGCGGCTTCAGTTGGCCCATGATGCTGGAAAGCAGTTTTTAGCTGGGGCATGTCTCCATCTCCATCCAATCTGTGCAGCATCCAGCCCCGCAGAAGAGCAGGGAAGTGACTCCCAGGGCCTATCTTGTAGAAGGTAGATCACCGTATGGGAGCTGATGGCATGATGTGACTGCATGAGGTGTCTGGGGAGAGAGGAAACCCAGGGCCTGCACCTCATAACATAAAAGAGGCTGTGTGGGTGCCACTTCCTCAGCAGCTGAAGCTGTTGCAGTTTCAGATAGAGCTGGGGTTTCTGTCTCACAGCACTCATCCTAAGGGGATGCTTGGGAAGAACTTTTGCTCCATCATAAACTTCCAGCGGAGATGAGATTTGAGATCAGAATCTTGTTTAATTCGTATTTCTTCAGCAAGTGCTGATTTTTTCAGATTTAGTGCTTCTGAATGTGTTGATGGGATTTCTGCTTTCTGTGTCCCTGGAGGTGTTCAAGGCCAGATTGGATGGGGCCCTGGGCAGCCTGGTCTAGTATTAACTAGCCTAGTATTAAATGGGGAGGTTGGTGGCCCTGCATGTGGCAGGGGGGTTGGAGATCCATGATCCTTGTGGTCCCTTCCATCCCTGGCCATTCTGTGATTCTGTGCTTTGAACTCTGATGGCAGTGTGTTTTTGCTAATTTGCAGATTGTTTTTATAACTGCCTTTCAGCTTTATGTACCCTCCTCTTTTTCTTGGAACTTTAGCACTGGATTTTTTCACTGCTACAATACCTTTTTTTTAATTGTTATTTTATTAATACCCAGTAGTTGCTTCGTCCCAGACTTCTATCTCATTCACAGTATCTGTATATGATGCCCTTTAAATCCAGTCTCTTAAGGTTCTTTGCAGCCAGAAACTAATGGATTATGCGGCTACTTAGTAAATTGATTACTTTGTGTCTCATGGTGGACAAACAGAAATTAAAGTATCTAAAAGCCTAGAGAACTTTTGGAGAACGCTTCTTCCCTCCGTAATCAACTTTTTATGATCTGTGAGGCTGGAGTAATTCAGTCTTGGAAGATAGTAGTGAAGATGGTGAATTAATTTTCCTTCTCATCAGTGGTCACCTCCTGCACTGCGGCGATTCAGAATGACAGCCCACCTCATTAAAACTCTGCCCATGTGTACTTGATATTAAACAAATCGGATAGCTCTGAGATTGCTTATTTATTCCAGAGAGATAAGGCTGAATTGAACCAAAGCAGCTCGCAGCCTGATGTGTTTCAGCTGAAGGCTGCTAATGACGCATCCTAGAAACACAGAGCATCAGCAAGTCCTTTGTACCTTGCTAATATTTCCCCTGCAGTAACATGAGTGCAATTATAGCTTGGAAAGATGGGAGCTGGAGGGCTGGAGGAAAAATCCGAAAAAAGGATTTCATGATGTGAAGTCAGGGGGTGTACGTGGGTGAGTGGGGAGCAGTACTTATAAATAGTTTGTGCTGGAAGCTGCTTTAGGAATGTACGGGAATTTGGAAAGATACAGGTGAAGCACTTGTAAATGTGCTCGTTTTACAGAAAGAAGAGAGCAGTGTGCATGCAGGTTGAGAAAAGGAGCAGAGAAGGAAAGCTGGACAAGAACCCATGGAAGGGGTGAGAAAAAGTGGAGCCTTAATGGGGTGAAGCTGGGGAAGAAAGAGGTCAGTGTGAAGCTGTTTTCGGGAAGGGATGTAAAACTGCCATGTAGCTGATGGAAAATTTACTGTCTTGCTTGTGACCACCAGGGAGAAGAGATTGCTGCTGCCTGCCCTCCCTCCCCCCAGTTCATCTTTTGATTTATAGTAATAAGAAACTGTCCTTCCTAAGAGCAGATCATGGGGCTCAGCCGAGGGATTAGAGCCGCGCCACTGACCTCTGAGCGTGCTGTGATGCCGGTGAGTCACCGACTCATCCTCTGTATTGGCAGGCTGATGGATCCCCTGGCAGCTTGTTGGTGGCATCTCAGCGTTGCTGCCTGAGGTGTGCCTTTTGTGCTTAAACTCTGACTTGAGAAACAAGTTCATTCCCGGCTCTTTGTGTTTCTCTCCTCCTCCTTTTCTCAGCTTTTACTTCTTAAAATGTAGCCTTCTTTTGACAGATCATCTCCATGGTAACTAACAGGACTGGGCTGCCTACAGAAATTGTAGTAATAAAGTGGTTGGTTTTTACACATGACGAAAAGATGATGAAGCACAATGATAGGTGATAAAGACACAGGTAATTGCTCTAGAATAATATTGCTGCCAAGAAGATGACTGAACTTCCCACACAGAAGATGAACAGATGGCGTATTTATTGAAATTCTTAAGCTGCGAGCAGGAAAAATGTAATTGATGGCTGTGTAGGTTTTGTTTCAGTTTACTATATGCTAAATGGAGCTGGGGAGCAGTGTGCCAGCAGATGGAGCCCGTACGCAAAGCCACTACTCTTCTCGTTGGAGAGCTTGTTTTTCCCCTTCGCTCAGAATTCCAATCAGAGCCATAAAAGCAGCAGAACTGCTAATTGCTCTGATGCATTTGCTAGTTTAGATCTGTCGCGTAGCCCTGTTTTATTTTAGAAAGGGTGTAACGCTTTTGTAAGAGCAGTTGTGGTAAATTATCTCAGCCTGCTGGGAGTGCTGGAGGAGAAAGCAGAAATGTGAGTACTTGTGAAACTCGTGCTCAGCGCTGGCTTGCTGGCTCAGGTGCATGGTTGTGTTAGTAAACAGCAGCCGTAGCTTATTTGCTAGCACGGCTGCTGGAGACTCTCTTCTGGTGGGACATTCTGTTTTGCAGAATCCACGGGAAGACAAAGGCAAGATTTCTGCTCCAGTTGCTCTCTCTGCCTTATTGAGCATAAGATAAAGCTGATTAACCCGAGGTTCTTGTTGAAGTGTTGTCTGCCTGTGCTTCACTATATATTTAAAACATTAAGAATCATTAGGGTTGGAAAAGGCCACTGTGATCATCTGTCTAACCCAACCAAAAGTCATCTAGCCTGGTTTGGTCTGAATGGCTCCGTTGCCTCTTTGTGGTGCTGTGCCAGAGTCCTGAGTGTGCAGGACTGTGGCATCACTGCCAGGGGGCTGGGAGCCCTTAGCTCCCCAAAAGATCATTCCAGTGTTACCCAAAGCACAGAAATGCCTGCAGGAATCATTATCCAAAAAGGATTTATCTGTGAGGTGCAAATAACCCCACTCACGACAAGGGGTGCCAGCTCAGAAGCATAAAGATTTTTTCCCACATGCAGCAAAGCTACATGTTAGCAAAGCAGCACTGGGAGAACAGCTCGAGCTGAAGTGCTGCTGTCAGGCTGCTGCTTCCTGAGCTGCTCCAGCGGCCCGGTGTGCCCTGCTAGCTCTTCAAGTGCAGTGATGTATCGGTGAGAATGTTGTGTGCTGCTTAGTGCATTGTGGGGCTCTCTTCCTCTACGGTCTGGTGCTGCTTTATTGATCGGGTAACTCATTTTCTCATCAGGTTTGGTAAGGAAGCCACTTCCCACCTGAGTTTACATCCTGCTGCTCCTACTCATATTGGCTACATTTGTAGGGCTTGCACGCAAGGGGCTTTGAGGGGGAGTGTAAATAAAGGAAAAAACAGGATCTTTGTCTTACGATGACAGTGTCAATGAGACTGCAAATAAATGCAGTATAGAACAGACTCTCTCCAGGACGCTTTGCCCTAGGGAAGAGCTGTAAATTGCGAGTTCACCTCTTGGCAGTGTTTGTGTCAAATTCACCCTGCCTTCCTCCAGATTGTCAGAGCACCCACATCTTCCGTGGCACCTGAAATATCTGAATCATATGCAAATTGCTCCTGTTTAGGTTAAAAACTAGCTTGCTGTCATTCTTTTTTTCTAACTTCTTTCCTTTTCTTACAGAAGAGGAGGGGGAAAAGAAGTATGGAGAAGGTGTATCACTTAAGTAACAAGATGAAACAAAATTCATCTTGCTGGCAGGAGAAAGACGTGCTTTTTTGAGACCTGTCAGCCAGCCAGCAAATGGAGCATTAAGTTAAAGAGATGCCAAAGAGATGTGCTATGTTAATAAAAGAGAGGATAGGAAAGGAAAGGAAGAACATGAATCTGAGCACTGAAAGGAGGCTGGCTTAGCAGCCGTATTTGAGCAGTTACTCGAGTGCATGGAGTGTGATTGGAGTCTTATTAACCCAGCTTATTGACTGTCATCATGCAGCGATGGGTTCCTAAAGAGCCTTCTGATTCACTTTAAGTGTTGCTTGTCCCTGCAGACCTGACTGGGCGTGAGGCACCTGAGCTGGTGGGGTTCCTTGAGGACAATGGTGGGGGCCATTGGGATTTTCAGAGGATGAGCTGTGCATGAGGGAAAGGGCTGCACACACTGGCCTGAGCACAGCTGTGGGAGCTGCTTGGTAGGCTTCTGTGTGCTCCCCTTCCTCCCAGCTCTGTCCTTCACTGCCAATTGAGTGTTTCAGGCAATGTGGTCAAAAGATTTTATTCCAAACTTATTTTCCTGGCCGACAAGCTTGGTATCATCTCGTAAAAAGGTGCATAAAAAGATACTGTCACTTTGCTGGAAGAAGTTCTGGAATAAGTTTTTATTTTCAGAGTTAGAAATTGAACCTTTCCTATTGCTTTTCCACTTTCTACTTCACCTTCTCCCTCTTCTTTCTTCCACCTTTGTTCCCCCTCCTCAGCTCAGTTGTTTTTTTTTTTTTCCCCCTCTATTTGGCTGTGTAAAACCTGCCAGGAAGGTTGAGGGGGATCTAAACTATTGTGAAGGTAGTGGCTCTTCTTGGACTGTTTCCTGCCTGTGATGCGCTGAGGTTCCTCTCATTTCCCATCCTTATCAGGGCAAAAAGAGCCTGTGGGGCAGAGTGAGATCAGAAGGGTGCATTTGGCAGGTGAAGCTACTGGAGCAGTTTATTTGTTTAATTGACTGAGTGAAAGCTGCAAACCAAGCGATTATTTTTTCATCTTCTGCTGTAGCTTGCCATCATGTGTGTTCAGATTAATTTAAAAAATATTTTTGAAAGTTAAACCAATAAAGGCAGTCCATGGTGCAGTGCCAGAAGCATGGCTGTGCTGTGTCAGGGCAGAGAGCACTGACCCTGGCTGCCAACAAGTGCTGGGGGGAGGCTTTAAGAAGCAGAGTTTGACTGTGCATTCCCAGCTTCTGACAGCCAGCACCTTGGGGACTCTTTAAGCCCGAAGTGTCAGTATGACATTTGCGTTTGATAGCCCATGAGGAGCTCATACTCCGTTTATCCATTTGCTTTTTGACACCATCGGTGCTTCCAGCTCTTGCAGCATCCTGCAGCACAGAGTTCCCAAGCCTTGTGCTGCCTGGAGCCCTATTTCTGGGCACTGCATTCTATACCTGATACCTGCCTGTTTTATTGCATGCCCCCCAGCTGCTCAGGAGCAGTAACAGCTCCTTGCTTATTCACCACCTCCAGACCACTTGATTTTTTTATTACCCTGATTCCATTGTCACCTCTTTCTTCCTCTGAAAAAGTCAGATGTCTTCCTTGAGCAGAAGCTATTGCATACCTCTGCTTCTCCTAACTTCTTTAGTGTAGCTGGCTTAAAACCTTTTCAGAATTTCTACCTTGCATTGAGAAGTAAGAAGTGCAGCATGGGTTTGTAGTGGCAGGACTGCTTTTGTGCTCTTACTGCTTTTCACATTGCTTTATTTGCCTTGTTACTGAGGCACTGATCTATTTTCAAAGAATTATTTGGAGAGTTGCTAAGATTCCTTTCTGAGTGAAAATAGCTGAATTAGGTCCTTCAGGTTCTCTGCAGGTAACATTGATGCAACATTCAGCTTCCTTGCTCTAGGCTTGTCGTCATGAGTGTTCCTCGTACACCTTCATCATCTTTGACCCCAGCAGCTCTCTGGAAGGCGTCTTATTTCTGCAACACTTGAAAAAGAATTGTAATTAAATTTTTATGCTGTCAGGAAGTTGCTTACCACAGTTGTTTCTTGGTCTGCCTTCTTATGATTCTACATTTAACTTGCTAGAAATTCGCGGTCTTTTATTTTTACTTTCCTCCTTTGAACATGATATTTGCGTTCTGAAGGATGTTTTTTCTCCTTTTTTCTTTACTGTCAGCAGTCATCTTAGTCTGCCGTGTAACCCCATCAACAAATTGAAATTTAGCTTTTGTTGTTGCTGTTCATTTAGAGTGTTTTAACTTGGTGATACAGGTAGCCTGGTGCTTTCCTGTAATACCTGTACGTGCTCTCTTGGAAGTGTTTCCAGCTTTTCAGCTATTTCGTGTTATTACTACACAGATTTTTACATGGTTCTTTTTCAAAGTTTATGGCGTGGATTTCTGTGGGCTTTTTCTCTTCTGCAGGGCTGCTGAAGAGTTGCCTTTCTTGTGCATCTGAAGACCGGCTGCTTCTCTGACACAAGTTTTTAACTCATTATTTACAACATCTAAATAGTGGTTTCTTAACTGTGCCACAATATTTTCAGTGTCTGCATGTGGTTTCACATCACTGCTGCTTGCTGTTTGCATACCCCAGTCTTGCTTAGCCCTGCAGCCAGTGTCCCAAGTCGGCTGCTTTTGCTGATCTGTTCCTTTTTATCCCATTGCATCGCTTTCCCACTGGTCTTACTTGCTGTGCTGCTCCTTTGCTCTCCACATTTGGGTATTTTCAGGGTCCTGTGGGTTTTGTTTGCCTCTGAACCTTCCCTGCTGCCTCCATCGTTCACAGATCAGGAGCTGTCTTAACGTGGAACTGGGGAGTGACAGTGGAAGCTGCCCATTCTTTCCAAGCATCTTATTTACAAAGTACTTATAGTTACGTGTTGTTTTCAGATAAATGCTTTTCCAAGTGATAGGAATGTGGAATATTGCAGCTGAAATTCACTTATAAGCAAACCTGTGTTGCTATGCTGCTGTGTAAACCTAGAGTTTACCTTGAGTACTGCACATGCTTTTATCCCCTCACTTCCAGCAGAACTGGAAGGGTTCCTGATGGCTGCACTGGGGCTCCTGGCACAGGTCTGATTTGCAAAGACTCATAAATGGTTTAAGTTGGAAGAGAACTTAAAGATCACCTACTTCCAACCCTCTGCCTTAGGCTGGCTGCTCCCTACCAGCCCAGGCTGCCCAGGGCCCCATCCATGGCCTTGGGCACCTGTAGGGATGAGGCACCCACAGGTGTTCTAGGCAGCAGTGCCAGGGCCTCACCATGCTTTGAAATAAAGGAAAAGCAGTTTGCTCTTCGGGGTCTGACAGAGATCTGCAGACTAGCAGCAGAGGGATTTGTAGGGAGTCCCCTTCATGGCCTCATGAGATCTGGGGGTGTCATAAGGAGCAGGTTCAGAAGGAACAGAAGGAGGGGGACCTTCATGCAGCGGATGGTCAACCTGCAGACATCTCTGCTGAAGGATTTCTGGGTTCATAGCAGTTATGTTCACAGAGAGGCTGGAGAAGACAAACCACGTCAGGCTCAAGAGGTCCTCAGAGATGACTGTGACTGAAGATAGGAGGGTTACAGAAGAGTGGAGGGCATGTGTGGGTGTCCTGCTCCAGCTCTTTCCTAAGGCTCCCGCTTAGGGCAGTGGATGGAGGGCAGGCTGCCTGGGGAGAGGGGTCCTTGTGGGGAGGGATGGCTGCAACTGTGTCCTCATCTTGTGCTGAAGCTCTTGGAGTAGGTTTTGATTTACATCTCTGATCTCCACCAGACCTTCACCTAATTGAGTAGATTGACCCTGGCTCGTACACAGTAGGCAATTAATCATAGACTGACTAATCAGCTTTCTCAATGGCTGGCACCTTGCAGAAAGGCTGAGAATCACACACTGCCTCCACTCACCAGTTTTATGCTTCAAGATTTATAGTCAGCTAATTCTATTGAATTCTGTGGATTTACTGTAAACTTTAATTATTATAAGCTCTGAAAAGTAATGAAAGTTACTTTGCTTAGCTAACCGAAGTGGATATTTAAAAACTAAGTTCTGCAGCTGCGTTAAGTAATTGCGCTCAATAGTTCTACCACGCTGTTAATATTTAGCTCAAATCTGTCCTATCTATCTAAATGTAAATACCCTGAAAACTGAATGCCAGAGTGTAGAAGTATTATTTAAGGTTTAAAGGTAGTTTTATTCAAACGTCTTCATTTTTATCTTTCCTCTGGTTCACCTTCTCACTGCCCTGGCTGTGGAGGGCCTCCACGAGCGTTTTCATTGCTTCCCATGACTGCTGGAGAAGTGGAGCCCAGTCACACTCTCCTCTGCTGTGTGCTTTATGCTCCTTGGTGCCTGTGTTGTAGAAGCTTCCCGCTTTGCTTGGTTTTCTCATAATGACTTTTGTGTCCTTCCTGTGGCTTCTGTGGCCTAAAATTGTCAGTGAAAGTATGTTCATTTTTTGCCCTCCAGTCATATTCTGAGCTGGGCTACCCTTGCAGCTGTGTTACTGATAGGAGAATGTCCTCTGCACATTTTGCCTGCACTATTAGTCTGCTGGCTGTCTTTTCACTGTTTAATTTTCTTTTTGATGCTGGTAGATAACTGTATTATACTCCAGTGAAGTTGCAAGGAAGCACCTGGAACCATAGCTGACCCATTCAAAGTGGATTTCCTGCGCATATTGGGGTTGAAGTATTTCCTTACTCCTTTTGAATTTCTCCTCAGAGACATTGAAAGATTTTGAGGACCACAGACACCTGCTGCTGAAGGGTTCCATTTTTCCCCTCTCCATACAACAGGAAGATGACAAATCCTTGTTTTGGAGCCTGTCTGAGGCTGGGCATAGCCCTAGGTCCTCCTTTCTGCTTATGGTGCTGTGGTCCTGACAGGTCCCTGGCTGGCACTGACATGCACTGAGCACGGGCAGCTGACAGTGCTTGTGTATGTCAAGTGCTGTGAAGGCTTTGTGATAACATTTCTGCTGGTTTTGGCTCCTTATTGGCCATCTGCATTTGCTCATGCATCTCTGAATGGTTTTACTGTGCATCACAAGCAGCTGGTCCCTTTCCTTCAGTCTGATATGGCTGCTTATCGGTGTCGCTGAGATTAGATTGTGGTGTTTGTACATGGCAAATGTTTGACTTAGTTAAAGCCACTTTGCATGCATCTTTATTCTTTAGCAGTATTCCCAAACAGTGCATGTGTTGCTGTTGGCTTGTTTTTTTTCCCCTCCCTGGACTATTTGGTCCTGTCTAGGCCAACCTCATCCTTGTTGAGATTGCTGGTAGAGTGGCTGTTTTCTTCTCTGCCTCGTATGACTTCTCATGGTACACTGGTTGTTACTGCTTATATTCCTGGTCCGTTTGGCTCATCTGCCCTGCTGTATTGTTTCAGTAGGAGCCCATGTGGTGACTTGGTGTTTGTGTTCTCTTTTTGGTTTCCCTCTGCCCAGCGTGCTTTCCATAGCTTTCTGTTGGCATTTTTGGAGGTCCAGCTCTGCTCTTCTCTGTGTGCTTGCATGCATGCTGGACTTGTGTAACTCCCAAGCTCTCTAATTAGTCTGCTGTTTCCAGAGTGCTTTCTGGACTCAGTTGCAAAGTGAAGAGCACTGTCAACTGTTCCTTGATTTCTGATGGAAAATTGCCATTTTTCTGGGGAATTCCAGCCTCCCTTCATTTCATCTGCAGTTGTTGTGTTTTTGGTTGTGTTTCTGGCAATGCTCTCTTTCAGTGCTCATCCTTTCTTCGTGCTGGAATATTACTAAAAAGAAATAACGTTCACCTTTAATTGGAAAAATAAAGTCCTTAGTATTGATTTTCAGGTCTGTAAATGGATTTGGTTCTTTCTTCCATTCTTGTGTACATAGACTCTTTATTTGGAAATCTACCTCTCGTGGAGTTCAAGTTGGCCTATCTGCATGCTTTGTTCTTAGGGGTTCATTTGTCCACCGGTTTCTTTGCTCAGTGCCCCCATGGGCTGAGTGCTGCTCCAGGCTTTCCTTCCTTCCACCTTCACTGACACAGCATGAAGTGTCTCACTTGCAAGGAAGAACAGAGAGCACAGGCTCTAGTGAGGCAGTGGCACAGGTTGCCCAGAGAGATGGTAGATGTCCCGTCACTGCAGACACCCAAGGTAAGGCTGGATGGGGCTCTGAGCACCTGATGGAGCTATGGGTGTCCCTGTTCCTTGCAGGGGAATTGAACCAAATGGGCTTCAAGGGCCCCTTTCCAACTCAATGGTTCTATGAATCTTAGCAAATATCTGTGAGCTGGACTGCTCAAATCCACATTAAAAATGGTTGAATTAGTAGTGGGAGACTTTGACTGGAATAAGTGAACCCCAAAGTTCAAACTTGTGGCAGAAGTCAGGGCTGGATCTGAAAATGCCGCCGTGAAATATGTAGGTACTCAGGATTGTAGTGAGCCTGGCCATTGGACAGCACATGGAGTAGGTACAGGGAAACTGCTTAATCAAATTACAGCTGATGTAACAACCTGAATAGGTACAATTTCTTTGTGTACTTTGGCAGACCAGGTCAGATTTCTCTACCATAGGCTTAGCAGGCACGTGAATTTTGTTGATACTTTTTGTTGATATAGGTGAAACTAATCTTTTTGTTTGTGATTAATGATTTATAAGCTCATTTCAAATAGTTTTCAGGTGTGGTTTCAGGTATACAAGGCTGTGCTTTGTGCTGTGCCACTTCACAGGTATTTGCTGTGGAAATGCAGTGCAGTTCAGGCACTTGTATGATGTGTACAGTGATTCTGCTAAGGCAGTTTCTTCTTTGAGTCTAGGACTTATCATCTATAGCTGTTAGCAAGCAGCAAGTGAATGCAACTTGGACAGAAATGTGTTGTGTGAATATTTCTGAGTTCACACTTAGTGCAGGCACCTTCCTTCCAGTGCGGGCACCTCCTGTATGCTGTTATCCCAGAGGAGGGGAGAGCCAGGCGGACACAAGAGAGTTCAGCAAGGCTCATTTGGCATTCTTCACTGCTGTGTTCATGCCTGTGTAAGAGAACTGCACGGACCTGCAGTCCATTCCATATGGGTTTCCAGTCTGGGCTCACTGACTCCCTATGTCCTGATGCACCCTCAGAGGCCTGGCTGTTTCATCAATTCCCTTTGTCTCATATTTCTTTTGAATGAGGTTTGTGCCAGAGGGAGAAGAGCAGTATTGCTTTGAACCTAAGAAGCAGGAGACGCATTTGTTGCTGCAAACTTTGGAGGACTTTGAGGAAGGTTTTCTGTAGGGGACAAAATGAAAGCGTAAGATGTTGCTGTCTGTGCGTGGGTATACTGCAATCCTCCTTCCCCTGCATATGAATTATAGTCAGCCCAGTTCCCCTCCAGCAAATGCTGTGTTCAGTGATAATTGTTTCACGAGGAAACTAAAATGGCAGTGCTGTGCTGTGTTAATGATAGAGAGCTCTGAACAAAAAGGTTTGGCACATAAAGTGGGTCAGAAAGAACAGATATTGGGGCTAATGATAACATCAAACGTCCTGGGAAGAGAGCATCAGTACAGTGTGAGACACAGCCTGTGTAGGGCGTGGGCTCAGCCCTCCTCTGACTCCATGGGTCCAGACATTTCTCTTGCCCTGGTGGCTGACAGGAGATTGGGCTGTTTGCTCTGCAGGGCTCTGCAGGGCAGAGGAGCACTGTGCAGGTGTCTGAGCACAGAGCTGGGCCTGCTGGAAGCCATTTGTTCCAGCTGTAACCCGGTCACACCAGGGCTGACTGAGCTCTCGCCCCAGCTATAGATAAATCAGAGTGATGTAAGCCTAGTGCTCCTGTAATAAGGCGAATTAGGAAGTGGATTGAGAGGGGCTTGTTTCAGAACTGCAAAGGCAGTGGAGGGTTGGTAGGGCTTTGAAGGAGGCGGCTGTGTGGAGCTGCCATTGAACTGGAAGCGATTCGTGTCGCCAGGGAAACAGGCAGCCTGTGATTCCCGGCCAGAGGATGCTTGGTCTTTGAAATAATGGTGTAAAGGTTTTTGTGACACGCACCGTCCGGGTTTTAAAAATAACCACTTGACATTTAGCGGGGTATGAAAGGAATATTGCTGCAGTTTAGCTGGTGGTTGACAAATACTAATAAAAACTGGGTCCGTTTGAAGAGGGGTTTGAATGTTAATTCTGCTAAAGCTCTCCCAGCACAATTGTTTGGGGGAGAAAGAATGAAGTGGGAGGTGAAAGGAAAGTGTTGAGTAGACAAGGATGGGAGCTTTGTTCTCCTAGCATTATTGTAGCAGTATTTCTGCATTACTTTTTCCATTGTAATGTTACAAAGAATGTACCCAGGAGTAAAGTTTAGAGTAAGAAATTAATGTGGGAGAGCAAAGAAAGAAGCTGAGAGCACGGGAGTTGGAGTGAAAGGCTCGAGTTGTCTTCCATTTTCCTTCATAAATATGGCAGTCTGGTGGACTTTGGAGAAATATGAATTGAAGTGCATTACCATAGAAAAGATGGTAAGGGCCCCGGCAGAAGTTTCAAGGTAGAGTTCAGAAGTAAGGGAATGGCAGAATAATCAGTGGGAGGAAGCTGGGAGCAAGCAGCTTCTCCGATGTGAATCTAGCTCTGCAGCAAGGATGGAGCATTGTTTCCCTGGGTGCTGTGTCAAACCTCTGCAGATCTTCAGCCACCGAAATCAGTGGGGATGTTTCCTGCCGGCTCAGCACTGGAGGCAAGCATACTGCCTGCAGTTGTCTGGTCCCCTGGGCTGAGTGGCAGCTTATCACTCGCTCCGTGCATGGCAACTCTAGGTTGACTCATGGAAGTCAAAGGGCTTGGTGTCTGGAACCAGGTCTGCAAGCCCCTCCTGAGTGGAGAATTTATTCCCTTTCCTTCCTCACATTTTCTGTCTGCTTTCCTGTGCACTCTCCTGCTTTGAGTGCTGAAGCAGCTGTGTTCAGATGGCATGACTTTTATTCTGCAGCCTTTCCATGCTGTTTTTGAGAATGGGATATTACAGATGCCAGAAACAGAATTTTGCTGTAATTAATAAAGTGCAGGGAATAGGTTCGATTTCTCTGCGGGGAGAGCTGTTACAGCAGAGACAGTAGGGATGGATTTGGCCAGAATGATGTAACTTTTCTTTGGGGAATCAAATCTACATCCAAAATCCATGCTCAAAGCAGAAGTTTCATGGATAGTGACAACAGGATGTGATCTCACATCAAGTATGACAGAGCTTTCTTTAACGTACCTTAAAGGTTAAAAGAATCCCAAGTGTTTATCACTGAAATGTGAATTTAAGCAGCAAAGTGAATGTGTATCTGAACAGGAGAAAACAATTACTTACAGTTTTAATTTCATGATAACTGAATGGCTTTTTTTTTTTTTTTTTTTTCGTCTGAATAAAGAGCTAGCACTCGTAAGCTGCAGAATGGTCAGGAAAACTACATGTAAGGTAGTTTTAAAAAAACCCTGTTAAGTGGTATTGGCTGTTTTATCTCTTGTTTCTCAGGCTAACATTCCTTTGGTGGCTGTCACATGTTTACCAACCAGCAGCCTTCCTTGTTCCTTGGGTCATTAAGTCAACAAGTACGTAACAGAAAAAGAAAGAGCACCTCTCCAGTCCCTGAAACTCAGGACTGCGCTTCTGTTCCGCTTTGCCCTGCTTGTGCGAGCACCACAGGTCCAGAGGATTTAGCAGCCTGTCCCAGGAAGAAAGCTTTGAAATGTATTCTTTCTGAGAAGAGTATTCTTGGGAATTTTCACTGCTGGCTTGACTTGTTTTGCTGCTTTATGTAAGGACAGTTAGGTAAGCCTGGTGTTTTGAATAATTTGTGGCTATTTCTTGGTGAGAAGATAGCTTTCCTATTTTGTTGCTTCTATGACAATTACAGTTTTAAAGGTAAATCCTGAGTTGCAACAATTCTTGTTACTGTGAATTTGCATGCTGCTTGGGTTTTCTTAAAGCGGTAATACAGAGGTCTTGGAAATTGCAAATAATGAAATAGGCGTTAGCCTTTTCATCTGTTTTCTGCTTTGACTTTGTGCTGTTTTTTTACTGGCACTTAAGATTTTACTGTAGAAACTGTAGAACAGTCATTAGACCGTAATTATAGGCCCACAGTGAGTAATGTGAGTGCAGAGAATTTACATTCATGTTAAGCAGAGGGTACAGCTGATCCCTGTGCAGGGGAAGCCGTCAGTACTTGCAGATACTTGTGGCTGGGGTAGGTTAAGAAAAGGGTCTAAGTGTAGCATGGTAGCTGTGGGAGAATATAGCTGAAGAGATCCGAAATAAAATAGTAAGCAGGCCTTGGCTGCATGTGTCCGAATACATCTAAGGAGTCATGCTGCACTTTATTCTTGGGGTCCACTGTGTCAAGTGTTTTGCAGAATGTGTGCAGGGATGGTTGTTCACGTGGGCTGAAGTATCAGAACTGCAAAAGCCCACAAAATATATGGAATCTATTTTAGTTAATCTCCATTGCATCTATTTTGGTTAATAGTCACCTCTGTCTTCCCCCTTCTTGCTGTCCTTCTGACTCTCGAGTGGCATAGCTCTGGATTCTAGTCTTGAGAATGCGATCTGATGAGCATCTTGCTAGGCCACTCTTGATTGTTTTTGAAAGGTTAAGGTAATCGAGAGAGGTGCCAGAGGACTGGAAGAAAACAAATATTGCTCCAGTCTTCAAAAGTGGCAAGAATATAGAGAGAGAAGGAAAAAATCTCTTAAAGCAGGGGTGGTGAGGCACTGGAACAGGTTGCACAGTGGTGAGACTGATGCCCCCATCCCTGGAGACTTTCAAGACAAGGCTGGATCAGGCCCTGACCAACCTGGTCTAGCTGTGGATGTCCCTGTTCATTGCAGGGGAGTTGGACTAGATGGCCTTTGGAGCTTCCTTCCAACGCTAAGGATTCTGTGATTCTATGAGGAAGGAAGATCTGGGGAACTACAGGCTAGTCAGCCTCACCTCAGTCCCTGAAAAGGTGATGGAACAGCTCATCCTGAAAGCCATCTCTAGTCATATGAAAGTCAAGAAGATGATCAGGAGGAGTCAGCATGGATTCATTGAAGGGAATCATGCTTAATGAATCTGGGTGCCTTCTATGATGTCACTGCTGTCTGGACAGGTGAGGTTAGAGCAGTGGATGTTGTCTACCTTGACTTCAGCAAAGCTTTTGATACTGTATCCCATGATATCCTGATAGACAAGCTCAGGAAGTGTGGGCTGCAGGAGTGGATGGTGAGATAGGTTGAGAGCTGTCTGAATAGCAGATCCCAGAGGGCTGTGATCCATGGCACAGAGTCTAGTTGGAGGCCTGTAGCTAACGGTGTTCCCCAAAGGTCCAGTATTGTTTAACATACTCCTAATTTACTTAGATGAAGAAACAGATGCCTTCTGAGCGTCATCAACATTTGTTTTCTCTGAGATCACTCCTGCTCCCCATTATGTCAGTGAGAACCTTACTTTTGATTTCCATGTCCTATTCCAGGGACATATTTTGAGCATAAGTCCCAGGGTCCAAGTCTGATTCAGTTTTGCCAAGCTGAGATTAAGCCAGGCTGAGAAGTGCCTGGAATAGACAGAAGACATGATAGGGGAGAATACAGGGGGGTGAGGCACATGTAGACACCCATGTATCCTGACCATTAGAACGAGCTGATTCCCACCTCATTCTGCCTGTTGAACCTGATTTCCTCTCCTTTGTCACAGAGCTTGTGGTTAGCTGAATCAGTTCATGGCCTTCTCCTTTCAGCCCTAGTAATGAGTTAATTAGTTTGTTATACTAATGCATATAGAGAAAATTTCACAGTGGTGTGGTAGAAGGTGGCAGTACTTGCTAAGCTCTTAACTCTGTTAAATTCGTGAATCTAGAAACCACTGGCATTTTTCCCAAAGCATTTATTTTAATGGCTTTTGTTATTGTTAAAACATGTTTTCCCAGGGCACAGGTCGCTTGGTCAACGCTAGAGGCCTAGAAATCTTCCATAATAAAATCTTTCTTTGAAACCACATCCTGTCTGTATGAGCAGTATTCTTCTGCTTCATAGCTCCCTTTAAATGCCAGCAATTCTTCCATCCTGTTCCTTAGCAGCTGCTGCCTCAGCTCAGTACTGGTTGTGCAGGGTGGAGATGGGACAAAATAATACCTAAGGGTTCCTCGCGCCAATTGTGGCAATGCAGTGAGTCAGTCTGGCTGCAAGCAGTGTGTATGGAACAGATCTCAGTGTAGGAGTTTCCAGGAGTGGTGGGTCTTCTGCAAGGCAGTATAGAATGACCTCGGAGGAAAAGGAGAGCCTGAGTGCTGAGGTTGTCTGTACTGTTCAAACTCTCAAATTTCGCTTTTGCAATTGTGTGGAATGGTGATGGAGCCATGTTAGGTGATGTAGGGCTGAGGGTTGTTAGATGGTAATTGGTGGGTTTTCACAGACGTGAGTCTCTTCACTACCAAGTAAACTTTCTTGTCTCAGCAGCAGAGTGACTGTGAGAAATTCCCTTCTGTGTGCCATTTGTGCCTCTTTTTCACGGCCCTTTGGTTGTCCTAAATGCCCGGCTAGCTATCTGTCTTTGTGGCTGGGCTTAAATACATGAGACAGAAGCATTTAGGTGAATAGCAGAGGGTATTGTCTTGTTTCTACTTAAAAAAAATAAAAATAAAAATAAAAAAATCGAATACTGGTTGTGCTTTCAAGGCAAAATTAGGCACCTAAGCTGCCCTTTTAGCATTTCCAATTAGGTGTTTTGTAATAATGCAGATGTTCAGCACTGCAGTTTGACGACAGGTCCTGGTCTAGGAAGGTCAAGAGCTGGTGATGCATGCCTGTCCCATGTTTTCTTTCTGGTCAGCAGATTGCCACTGCTGATATTGCCTGGATGTGTTTAAAGGGAGCTGAAAAAGAGATGAATTAGATTGAGAAGGCCATGCTTGTAACAAATGGCTCCAGGCTTGTTGGGGGTGAGTGTTACCTATCTTTGAAAATAATCTTCCTTTCAAGAGAGAATTGAGCCACAGAGAAGTCGTGGACCTTGTTAGGGTCCTGCTGTCTATTAACTGCTCTCAGTGAGCAGATGGTCTCCTCATGGCTTCCCAGGAGGCTCTCCAGGCATATGCTGTGTGCAGGTCTGAAACTGCCATGTGAGTATTGTGGCCTCTTGCTGTTCCCTTATCCCCTTCAGCAGCAACTGGGAGGTGTCCATGGCCTACCAGGCGCTAACGAGAAAGTCAAGGAGAAGCCAGGAATGATGTGATGAGAGGGTGCTCTGTTTTCTGTGGGCACATGGCCTGCTCTCTGCAGATGGAAAATTGTGTAAGTATTAAGAGATTTGGTTTGATTAGCTGAAATCTTCTGTTGGCAGCACATTTCCAGTCCCTGGAGCAATGGAGATCAGACGGGTTGCCAAGGCAACGCACAGCCTTCAGTGAGAGGTTTACTTCTGCATCGTCCTTGGTCAATTGATGGAGTAGAGCTTATTTAGGTCTTTGAGGGGGAAAAAAAAAAAGAAAGCTGTTGTCCGGCCTTTTACTGTGGTGAGTCATTCTGCCTTGGGTCACCAATGGAACTAAGAACAAGGTTTTGTGGGTGAGAAAAATAAGTACATGACAACATAAAGATCCCAATTAGATTCCTCTCTGAAGCGGTGAGAGCACTTCAGTTCTAAGTAGAAACAACTTTTTCTTTTTCTTCCCAAACAAAAGGGAAGCATTAACAAAGATCCTCCTTTCTCCTTCCTCCTCTCCCCATTTTTCTGTCTCCCAAATGTAAAATACATATTTCCATTTGCTAGAGAACTCTATGCTTACCATTGAATTCTTAACTCATGCAGTAGATCTTTATGTTTTAACTTCCCATCAGTGCTTTGCTTGCTGTTCTCCACTCCCTCTTCTGTTGCAGAAGCTTCAATGAAGTCAGCTTGTATAAGTTTTCCTTCTTTTATTCTCCTTTTTTGCAAAATCTGCAATATGAAATGCTCAGTGTGTCACCACCGTGACCACCACTGCAAGGATGCAGTTGAGGTGTGTGTGGGGAGTGGGCGATGTGCTCAGAGTCATTCCTGTCTGCTGTTGGATCATTGATCTGGACTCCAAATCAGGGAATTTGCTGTGGCTGATTCCTGATTTTGTTGAGACAGCAATGTTGTGCCAGTGCTGTGCTTAGTTTTCTCTGAAATTTTGGAAGGGACCGGGTACAGTGCTTGCACAATCAAGGAGAGGAGTGCTGTCACGCTGAGTGTGTAAGGACTTGATGTGCTAATAAAGATCCCTTTTAAAGTAATTCTGGAGTTGATAGGGAAGACATGCTACAGGGCTAACAAGAACACACCTGGTGAGTTGAAGGTGGTATATGAGAAACAACATCAGAGTGCCCTTTTTGGTCTTTCTTACTGTTGAGATAAATGTGGGTTGCGCTCAGCAGTAGATACCTTATTAGTTCAGAAGAAAATAAGTGTGCAAGCTAGAATTAGGAAGCCGCTCACTGCATGGTCTAACACAGGGAGCCAGGCTGGCATTCTCTGAAAGCGCAGGTGCTCTGATTCTGTTGTGTGTGTACCTGAGCTGGTGTCATGTAGCATGGGGAGAAAAGAGAGAATTAAAATAAGCCTAGGCACTGCTTGCTGAGATGCACGTTCTGACCTTCTCTGTCATAAAACCAGGGCATGGCCTTTGTAGACTGCAATTTATAGATGAGAGGAAGAAATTAAAAAGGGTAGAGGAGCCTTTAGAAGTCTACATTGGCATCACTATTTATTTATCCTTTTTTGAGAGGATGGCATTTGATAGATGTCTCACTGTGGTGTTGCATGGTTATATTCTTTCCCTGTCTCAAAATACTGCATTAGTGATACCATGGCAACAAAGAAGTTGTCTTTAAAGGAAAAGAAGGGGGGGAAAAAAAAAAAAAAAAGGCATGACTTCAGCACTCAAGAAAGGTGGCAGACTGACAGCCCAAGCCTTCCCTTTCTACCAGAAAGGCAGTGGTGTCAGCTGTGACAAAATGTATGTGATTATGAACTCTGAGTTGTACTGTGACTGAGAACAAGCCTGGAACATGATCAAAGGCAAACCTACTGTAGTAAGCTAGTTGGGAATTTCTGAGACAAGGTATTCTTGTCACACAGACAAGAATATTTTGTTAAAATTTGTAACTTTTCTAAGGAAAGCATCTTAAAAACCTTTGCTAAATACAGGTTGTGTCCTTATTCAGGATGGTATTCCTCTCTGGGCAGGGTATGGAGACGGCAGGAGAAGCCAGACGTCTCTTGCCACAGCAGTAGGTTTTCTGGTGGTAAGGCAAAAGACACATGGAAGCTGCCAGTTTAAGCCTCTGCCCTACTTGGTTCAGACTTGAATTTGAACATGGGTCTCATCTCTAACATGAAAGCAGAACATTGTCTTTCAGGGACTCACTTTCTTCTCACAGTTGATCTAATCCAAATTTTTGCATAGTTATCACTGCAGTCTCTTTTTTTGCTTTTCTACATCTTAGTTGAAAGCTTCCACCACCAGGTGAGTCCCCTCACTGCTCTGTTGATGGCTGTTTTTACCACGGAAAACTGTTGCAGCATGCAAAACAGAGTTTGAGACTGGCTTGTAGGTTAGGGTGAGAATTGAGATTGAGGGGAAACGACAGAGCACAGGCTTGAGTGTAAGGATTTTCTCATAGCAGGTAGAGCACTCGCCTACACACTCAGTCTGTTACAATTTTCTGAAGATCTTGTCTTTTCCCTAACACTGATCTCAAATTATTGGAAGTCTAGGAGGAGGACTTTGTGTCTGCTTCTAGTTTTTCGTTGCTGGTCTGGAGAAGCATTGAGGCAAAGTTGTGAAGGCTGCAGCTCACTCTGGTTATCTCAGACACTGGTTCAACTTTGAGAAAAAACTTGTTTTTTTCTTTACAGGGATTCTTCATGTAGAGCAAAAATTACAGGGTAAAAGTGTCTGAGGGGTTTTAGCACAAAAGATCAAGAAGAAAAGAGTTTAAGACAGCTGTTCAATGGGAGGTAGGCAGTGTGACCACTGTAGACAGTGGGGCACGCAGAAAGATTCCCGCTACTCTGCCCAGCCTGAAATGCTCATGAACGTTGGCCTGGTAGAAACCTGAAAGAGAGGAGGAGGGATTATCTAGGTGTTACAGTTGATTCCATCTCTGACTCTTGAGCACAGTAAGACTGTTTCTCGCTAAAAGTTTGTGCCCTGTTTTCCTACTACTGTTTGCCTGACGTTCCCACAGCCAAAACAGGTCTGAGGAAGGATATATATATATATATATATATATATATATATATCTGGTCAGAAGGATGGTTTGGAGTCAGACTGAGCTGAATGCTCCCAGTGTCCCAAGGAAAGGGGCTCAGTCTGTGCAGGTCTCAAAGCCTTCCTGTTGTAGTTTGAGGCAGGGACCAGTGGTTGTGCAGGAGACCTGAGGCCTGGTCGGTACCACAATGTTCCTCATGCTGTCTCTGCCCCAACATGTAGGGGGACCAACTTCAAGTCTATGAATGGCAGCTCAAGTGTTGTGCTGCTCCAATTTTCAGTCTCCTTGGTCTTGTTAACTTCAGTGTATTTTAAAAGCCACATTGAATTTTCTAAGGTTATTAATAAGATTAACAGTTATTACCTGAATCATCCTTTTGAGACCTCGGCAGTTAGTTGAGTCACCTCCATTAGATGACATGAGTACTCCCCTGTCCGTTAGGACATGCTTCTGTTTCCTTTTTTCACTTGTGTTTGTGTTGTGTGTGTGCTGAGAAATGGAGTGAGAGCCAGGACTCTTCTAAATGCAGAACATCAGGCATCATCATCATACGCAAACACAATGTACTTGCTGTTGATTTGACCTGGAGTTGTTTGAAACACATCCAGCAAAACTAATACTTCATCCTTTCTAATGAGAAAATGCCTTCTGTTGAAGGCAGAGTATTTCACTGAACAGTTTGCTTGATCTCAAACATTGACAGGAGCATTGCTCAAGACTAGGGTGGCATTTCTGCTGTAGAGAAGGTAATGCGGCTGCAGAGTATTACATAGTAAGCTCTATAGCAGACTTTATGAGGTGGAAGATCTTGCAAATTTTGAGATTTACTGGCCTGAAAACAGTGAGCCTGGCTCGGAAAAAAGGGTGGAGGGTTCTCTCTAACGAAAATGTGAGACATTGTATTGGAAGAGTAAAATGTGGGTTTATGGGAGAGCTTCATAGAATCACAGAATGGCCTGGGTTGAAAAGGATCACAGTGATCATCTAGTTTCAACCCCCTGCTATGTGCAGGGTTGCCAGCCACCAGACCAGGCTGCCCAGAGCCACATCCAGCCTGGCCTTGAATGCCTCCAGGGATGGGGCATCCACAACCTCCTTGGGCAACCTGTTCCAGTGCCTCACCACCTCTGTGTGAAAAACTTCCTCCTAATATCCAAACTAAATCTCCCATCTTAGTTTAAAACCATTCCCCATTGTCCTGCCACTATCCACCCTTGTAAACAGCTGTTCCCTCTCCTGTTTATACGTTCCCTTCAAGTATTGGAAGGCCACAATGAGGCCTTCATGCCGTCTGTTGGGTCTAGACACTGAAGGGTCTGTGTAGATCAACAGGACTTTTCTTGATTGTTCTGCTGGACCTAAACTCTACTGCTTTTTGTTCACTCTGTGCTGTGGCTCCCATTCTGTGGAGTGGTTGTGTCAGTGTTTCACTGGTTCACAGAGTTGCTGTGGGCATAAACACATTGAGGCCTGCGAGTTGTTTGGATGCTGCAGTTGTGTGGGTTGTAGAAGAAAGGGAAAGGAAGGTGCTGTACTGTCTCCAAAACCTTTGAAATTGCATGCTTCTGTCTTATGCTGTAAGGCTGCTTAAATCTCTGAAGGTGACCTGCAAACACATCAGCAACAGCTATAGATGGCCACACTTTTTCACACTTCGTTCAATCCAATTTTGCAGACAAACTTAATAAGTGCAGTCAGTTCAAAAGTATCTTTCAGTCCTTCATATTCCTTATATGAAAACCAGAAGAACTTTCATTTCTTGCGATCTGTAAACCAGTACATAAAAATAAAGTGTGTGAAACTTGAACCTTGATGCAGAGCAAGTCCTCCTGCCTTGGGTGGGAATTCTTCCCTCCTGCTACAGTGCTCCATGGAATCTAATTGCCTCTCTGATAATGTATTTGTGGATCACCTTGAGGAGAAGAGGAAAAGTTGCACAACTGTTCCCTCATATTGCTGTTAGGAAGGGTCAGGCTTTGTCTCCTTTGATAGAGATATCAGGAAAGAGCTGCAATCCTGTGAAAACACACATTTATTTCTGAAGTGTTTGTGTATTGTGTGCACGGTGCACATGAATAGAATTGCCACCTGTCCAAGACTGATAAGGATGATCCTGGGAGCAGTGATCATGCACTCCTTATTCTAGCACTTTCCTATATGAAGAATTTGCTCTTACAACTCTACCTCAGTTGGAACTTAGGAAATACTCCATGCAATGAGTTGCTTTGTCCTTTGTGGCACTTTCTGAGTTTGCGTAGATATGGATTCATTATGGATTTTGCTGTTCTGCAATCAGCATTATCTGTTTCTCACAAAGACCCTTCAGCTTTTTATTTTCATGCCCCTCAGGAAGATCCCATTAGCCATATATCCTCTTCCACTAGGAATCCACAGATGGCACTATTTTCCTTTGTAGCCCTGACCTTGTGAGTGGAGAGTGGACTCCTTCTGAGATTCTGATGCTCATGTGCTTTGAGCAATGAGTACAAGTGACTGAGAAACCTTCTTGGCGTTTCCATTGCACCCAGAAGGGAATTTGCCCTTGCAGTAGGACTGCTGTCATCATTTCACCCCAGATAATTTTCCTTCAATAGCTGCTGATTATTGCCAAGCGTGAGGCTTATTACAGATGGACTCCTGTGCTTTGCTGCGCTGTGACATTACTGATAGGGAAGAGGATACGTAGGTATGCATGTAGGCGGAAACTTTCTAATACATCATAATAGCAATAATAATAACGTGCACTTCTATTGCCTTGCAGCTTTTGCTAGAACTTCTGCCCACACATCAGCCTACTTGGTTCACAATGCAGTGTGCATGCTAGACAATTAGTGGTTGATAATGAAAAATGTCATGGGAACCAGCAGGAAAATCATAGCTTACTCCAAATATATAATGAAATGTAATTAGCGTAGACAGTAAAACAGACAATTTATGGGTTTTTTTGTAATTAAAAAGTACCAGTAAACATTCCTATTGCAGGAAGCTTGGTATCAATTGGAATTAAAGAGCTATTGCCTGGAATAGGATTTTATGCAAAAAAATAACCCTTGCAAAGCTGAATTGATTAAGGCACTTTGTTAATAGCAGACTCTCAAGTGCATCTGTGGTGTACTTCCATTCATTTGCATGGACTCTTTGGAGGTGCCCAGCAGGCTAGATGAATTGCTGTGAAACCTGCTGAAAAGCAAGTACCAGCTGGATATGATCACAGAGTATGATGACTGTCATAGTGTGGCCAATACTTCTCTACTGCTCTTCCAGGCAGACTCTGCCTTGTGGTCATCTTTTAGCATGGAGGTGGCTTTGAGGAAGCTGTTAGAGCAGGAACAGCATCGTAATATCTTGTGCCCCCTGTGTCCTCTGCCAGATGCCACATGTTTACCTCCCTTTTGTCTCTGATCTCCTCTTTCCTGGCTTGGGGCCCTTCCCATTGTGCCTCTGCTTTGTACCTCAGCAGAGCACACACAGGATTGCGTGCAGTTATGCTTGCCCTTAACCTGCTGGGTGTGTCAACACCATTTCCTGGCTTCCAATCTCACCTGGGGCTGCAGAACACGTGGGCTCACTGTGGCACTGCATGAAGGTATCTACAGCATTGATTACTTAGCTTAAAAATGCATGAACGAGTGGAAGAGAGTACTGGCTGAATGGACTGTACATGTCTCAAAGTGCATGGTGGCCAGCTCCTTCCCTAGCCTTGGTTGCCCAGAGCATGAACCAGGAATTCAGTACCACGCTGCTTTTTCTTTTCCATCTGGTGCTGTGAGGCTGATTGTTTCACTTATGCAAGAAGCTCTGACACACTCCAGCAATGCTGTAATGCAAGTCATGTGTGTGTTTCTGCTCTTCTTCCCCCTCAGCACCCTCCCAGGCCCAGATATCCTCTTGCAAGCCAGAGCAGAGCTCTAGCCCAGATCAGTCTTGAAATAATTTCCCAGGCATAGTCTTAGTCTGGAGATTCAATCCTGCAGAGCAATCCCTTCAGCTGCAGGCAGAGAGTAGAGCTGGGACATGTCATTAGGACCACATGCAGGTGCAGCTCATTTCTTCCTGATCACAGAGGAGCAGAGAGCCAGTGTGGCTCCAACACAGAGTAATCTGTGCTTCCAGCAGGAGCCAGGTGCTCAGACTGTAATGTTTCAACCCATGTATGTGAGACAGTGCTCAGGTGTACATCTCACAGCCCTCCCTCAGAGATACCATAGTACAAGTCTCCAGTATCTGGAACAGATAATATGAGGAAGAGAAAACCTCTGCTTACAGCTATGTGACCGGATGCATGAGTTCCTATGCTGCAGAAGCCCCAGGCACCTTCTTGCAGTAGAGTACTCATCACTTAGATGAGTGGTGCTGTATCAACAGTCCGTACAGGAGGTGCCTTACACCCTGCCCCAAAGTGTAGGGGAAGCCTCAAGGGTTGTCTCAAGTCCTACACCACTGTACTACTACGTCCGAGGAGACAGCAGATGGTAATAGGTCTCTGAACTTTCTTTCAGGATGCCTGCTATATCTTCTGGGATTTTGCAAGGTATGATACAGGACTGTTGGAGAAAGGAGTACCTCGGAAACTTCTGTGGCTGGAGTCATGTAGCATTACCACTAGCATGCTTGTGGTGGGCAACTGGTGTTCAAAACTGTTGGTAGCTTGCTCCCTTCTTGTCTGAGAAGGGCAAACTATGACATCTCATTGGGCTTAGAGCTGAGATTTGTTGAAAGGGCTTAATAAACGGGAACAGCAGTGTCCTTGCACCCCTCCGCATCACTCTCTCTGCAATGAAATTGCTCACAGAAAGCCTTCAAAACGTGATTGTCAGTTTGCTATGAATCCACTTTAAATCTGCAGATTTTAAGCTCAGCTTCACACAATGCATGCATTCATACGGGGGCACATAAGTGTTTCTGTTGAGATGTGATGATCCCAGGTGTATTCTATTGTATTTGTATGGTAAGGTAGAGATGATAATCCTCCTTTCTGCCAAAGCTATGCTTGAGAAAAGGAAGAGTCAGAGATGGGACCCAGCAGGGCTGTTGTATATATCCTGGAGTTCTGGCGACTTTGATTTCTGCTCAGCTCCTTTGATTTATACTTGGCTCCTGCAGGCTCTTAGTGGTGACTTCAGCAGCTGAAAATAGCAGGAGTGGGTGTATCACTCAGCTGCTCTCACATCCCCAGCCCTGCTCCTTGGGTTGGGATGTGGGGGGGGGAGATGGGGAAATTTCAGCCTTGAAAGGGAGACCAGACTCCCTGTTTTCTCGGGCTGTGCTTTGGGCTGGGGAGACGCAAGGGAAATGTAGATGCACTCGCTAGAGAAGTAACTGCGCTGTGCAGAAGAGAGCAGGGCAAATGTGGACTTGATCGTGTTGTCATTTAAGTTTACATAATTCAGTGTGTGTTAGCGTTGCCTCCACAGGCTGGAGTGAGCAAGATCAGAGCCAGCTCCTGAGTTTGTATAGCCCATATCGTGCTGGATTTGGCATCCAGCACTCATCTGCTTTGTATGTGGGCTGCTGCTAAGCATTTGTGATTTTTGTTTCCAGTTAAGGCACGTTGACTTGTAGGAAATCAGTTTCTTAAATCCCCTTGATTATAGTCCTGGTGAGGCTCTCAGGGCTGTAACTGGAGATGGTTCAGCTGTTCTAGCCTGAGCCTTTTGCTGAGTCATGTTTTGTAAGCTCCCAGTGGGATGTTTTACAGGCAGGGCTGGCTCTGTTTACATCCTTTCCTCCTGCTCATCTCATCTATGAGCTGTAGCTTTGCAATCACAGACATCCCTGGTGTGCCACTGATGCTGCTGATGTTTCATTTTTATGGGATCTTTGATTTGAATTGGACAACTGAACTTTACCCCTTCTTGGGTGAAGTAATTATCAGAATAACAAGCCAGTTTTGTTTTTTCTTCTTTTGCAGATGGTACTTACGTTTTTTGACGTGTGCCCTTGCCATCCACAGTGGGTGATCTATGTAGTGTTTGTCCCTTGTTTTGGCATTTTGATATGTGTGAGAGAGGTGAAATGGCTTTAAAAGCTTTTCGCTGGCGCCTGCGGTTTTTAGCAGACCTACTGGCACAGCTGAATCTGATAAATTGAAATGAGACTGTTTCTCTACAATTTGACATAGGGATGTTGAGGTGTAGGACTAGGTTGTCGGCTGATGCATATCCACCGTGCTTGCTATACATGGCCAAAACTGACACCAGGGGAGCTAACCTGAATTACCTCAGCTGGAGGCTGGTCCTTTGCAACAAAGACTGGGAATGATGTGGTACTGTAATATACTTCCTACTGAAGGGTAAGGTAACAGATTAAAAAGGTTCATAGACTAGACATTAGCCTGTTCTTAGTAGAAGTAATGCAGTTAATAAGTGCCATTACAGCGCGGTCAGATAATTTTTTAGTACTGTGTACAGTTCTGGGCTCCCCAGTACAAAAAAGACAGGGATCTCTCCTATGAGGAAAGGCTGAGTGAGCTGGGTCTGTTTAGTCTTGAGAAGACTGAGAGGAGACCTGATCCAGGTCTATAAGTATCTAAGATGTGGGGGGCAGAGTGGTGA
>JAOWBP010002559.1:48227512-48259381 GCA_028571105.1 Tragopan temminckii | reverse complement strand
GAGAAGTTTAGTGTGAGGACAAAAGTGTTTCAATCCCACTGACTCACATCTGTTCCTGCCTCTGTCTTTCAGGAAGAGGTACTGGCATAGGTTGCAGAGAGCTGGTGGTGCCCCATGCCTGGAGACACCCAAGGTCAGGCTGGATAGGCTCTGAGCACCTGATGGAGCTGTGGGTGTCCGTGTTCATTGCAGGGGGCTTGAACCAGATGGCCTTTTTAGGTTTCTTCCAACTCAGACGATTCTATGAAAATCACCGCTTATAGGATTTCTAGTCCAGAAATACCAAGTTCTATCCTGAAATCTTTTCCTTGTCTTGACTGCACTTGACTTAAACAAGATTGCAAGTTCCCTTGCTTATGTTCAGTCTAGAAGCAAGGACCAAGTTTCTTTCATTTTTGAAAATCACAGAGAAAAGACAGGTTTGTTTGTTGTTTTTTTTTTTTTGGAGAAATCACAGCAATTTGCTGCAGTCCACAGAGCAAACATTGCCTTGGTCAATGCAAGTAACAGCCACACATTAAACTTTTCACCTCGGTGTTTCCTTTTGGTTAATAAATTATTTGGTATTCATTTAGCAAGGTCTGCTGGGCTTCATCTTCTAACTCTGACAGTGCACTTTAGGAACCATTGAGGTCTCTCAGAATGTTTCTTTAGCGTATTGTAGTTCATAGAACTGAAAGATTGTGCATTGTTGAAAAAGAGAAAAAATATTTTAGCTTCAACTAACAATTTATCTGCTAATTTGAATATTCGCAGTATTTCAGTATTGCACATGCTGAGCTTTCCATATATCGTAAGAGGGATGCTTCCATATCCCTGTACCTACTAGGGTTCTGTTCCCTGCTGTCATGGGTGAGGCTCATCATTTCATCTGGCCAAATTCCTTGTTTCTTCATAGCCAGTTCTCCAACCCTGAACACAGACCTTCCCAATTCTGTGGTGATGGATGTTCCCTGGTGTGCTCCTGGTCTCTGTTATGATTTGTGGTATGTGACACAGCAGGGAAAGATGGTGGGACAGGACTGAAAAACTCACACTCCTTTAGTATACAGTGCTGTCTGCCCTTAATTGTAGAATAGACCTCTATTGCTCTGTGGGGACTCCTGGCTAATTAAAACTGAAATAGTTTGATAAGTCTGTCTCGGCGTATATCCCTGATACTGTGCTGTTTATTCATGTCAGGTATTAGTAAGACAGTTGACATTTTCTTCCTTAAAGTTCTCTCAAGTAAATTAGAGGCGTTTTACTGCTATGACCTTTTCCTTTACATGAACAACTTCTGTTTTGACCATTTTTTTGTGTGAATATGATGCTAAAACTGATGTAATTGGAGACATACAGTTTTTCTCTTCTGTATAGCTGGGCTATTACCTGTAATGATTCTCTAATACTGGTATTTGTAAGTGATTATCGCTTACCAAACTACTTTAAATTTAAAGAAAAAAGCCAGACTGTTTCACTAAATGGTTGCGGTGAATCACCTTTTCCCTTCCTCTCCCTGAATACTACATTTGCTTTCCTAACACATTCATTTTGTGTCTGAGTCCCAGGGAAATGGCTTGCTCTATTAATACATTTCTGGAGTTTTCCTGTTATGAATAGCCTTTTATGGCTTTAATGTAGTTTTTGAAAATTCCTCCATTATTGATCTAGATATTATCCCAGCAGGAGTCAAAACCGCAAGACAATTGTGTGAGGATGATTTCTTACTACAGTAGCATTTTATTCTGAAAGCCTGCTGTGTGGTGTGTGCTTTGATGGATGACCCACTGTTTAAAATGTGTATTAGACGTTGGCTTGCTAATTAAATGCCTTAAGGAGCGCCTGTACCCATTCACTCTCAGTAAATTTGTATATGTGGAATTTCCGTTGTCTTATTTCTTGCATTGCTCTGTTTACTTGTTTCTGTTTTCTGACACCGTAGAGAAGAATGGGAGTAATGGCAGAAAAAATGGCTTTCTACTTTTGCTTCAGCTTGGGGCAGAGGGGAGAGGGTGAGAGCTCTTGGTTTCAGGACTAGGTCTGCTAGATGGGGGTTGAGGAGAAGAAGAGGCGGACTGTGCACTGTAGAAGGGAGTGAGAAAAGCTCTCACCTGACACTGAGAGATTGGAATTCAGATCCCTCATTTCTCCTGAAGGACCATCTGCTACATCTCAGAGCTGCACCGTAATTAGAAAACTGTGAGGTGCTCTCAGACTGCTCTGTTGAAGTGCCTATGCTTGAGGCATTTTGCTGGGAGGGAGCAGGTGAGACCCTTCATGGGCAGATGAAAGGGAACAAGCTCTCCTAGTTATTAATGGAAAGAGCAGCCAAGAATGGAGACAAGGGCTTCTGCCCACCTCCAAGAAATGGTTCCTGAGTCATTATTCTCCATTCTGTTTGTTTGTTTTGTTTTTGTGGGGCTGATATGAATCACAGTATATTTGTTCCGAGGGCCAAGCATTGAGTTTCTACTCATAAGGGTTTGGACTTTTTGTTCCAGACAGTGCAATGTGGAGAGAATGAAAATGTTCGTTAATCTAAACCAAAACAGAGTAATTGTTTTCTATTTAATGCGGTAGTTATTACTATTATTTAAAGATTTGAGCTGGAGGACAAATTTGAAAAAAATATTGTTCATGAGAACATTTAAATCCCAACTATCTTTGAAACTGTTCCAATTACTTTCATCTGTCTGGAAGTGCAGCTTTTTCCCATTCACTGTAACTGCTCCTGGCTTACTTGAAAGCAATAGAGGCAGAACCTGGCTCTTCGTGTTCCTAAAGCAAGGCTTGGCACCGCATTCATTGGAAGGAGAAAGGTCCCTGGTTTTCTTCTGCAAGTGTTTGCAGAACACATTCAAGGCCAAATCACAATGTTATTTACATCTGTGTTCCTGCCTGTGTAATTACCTGTGTTACTCCACACAGAGTGCTCTCCTTGATGCCTTGGAGTAAAGTGCTCTGTGTTCAGAACAGAGGTTTTGATAGCACAGAGGAGAAACCTGTTGTGGTTTGAACAAAATGAGATCGTTTTGTTCTCATTTATAAACTTTCCTTTAGGCCACAGAGTAAATGTTAAGGACCAGATGAACTAAAACTAACAAAAGTAGGCAAGGAAGTTAGGGAATGCATCTCCTAAGCTCTCAGGAATGAGTGATGGGGTTTTGGTGGTACTTCTACCTCTGCAAAAACTCCTTTTCTTACCAGCACCATCCCCTTGGCCATGCTGACTTCTGCCTTTTCCTCTTTCTCCTGGGTGAAAGGATGTTGCCGATACCTGTTCCTGCCTATCCTGTGCTGTCATTTGTCCAGTCTGTGTTTTCATGTAAGTGATTGCTTGGGAGCCACAAAGCAGCACCAAGGCTCTAGAACATCTGAAGCAGTCCTTTGATTGCATTTTGTGGTTAACCTCTTCAAGAAAAGGAAGCTGGTTTCTCTGTTCAGGATGTGGAGGGTGAGGAACAGCCATGTTCACTCCATCAAAGCTGATATATACAAGATTTATTGCTAGTCCAGTGCTGCAGTGCTCCTAAGAGAAGCTGCCTCTGCCATACAGTGGCATGGGCAAAAAAAAAAAAGAGATTTTGGGAGGGAGAGGGTGAGGAATTCATTCTAATCCCTCTGAAATTGTTTTCTTACTGAAAATTGTTAGATCTGGATGGACTAAGCCAACTGAGTTACCAAGACAACCTATCCTGTCATGGAAATGACCATATATCTGTTGATTCAAGAGCAACGGAGTGCAGGAGTGCTGAGCAGCATACAGGGCCTAGGATGGAGTCCAGCACTACTGATGGCTTCAGCCAGCAAGCCACAGAAGGATGTTTGGAATTGGAGGCAGCGTTTACCAACCAGGGATTTGAAGGAAATGATGCTACTGACAGCTCATCAGCTTGGAGCCCTGAGGTACAGTGAACTGTCATTTATTACATATGATGTAAGATTTTGAAGGGTACTGGTGGTTTCTATAATTTGGACAGCATCTGGAAAGCTGGAGGCAACTGGTGGGGTGTCTGGGACTTGTCAAAGTGACCATCATTGTGGTCCCCATTGATACTGGGCATCTTTCCAAGGTAAGAGGGGGCACAAGAACAGAGAGCTCTTTGGCTTTCCCTTAGTTCTACTCCTTTGTTTTGAAGCCTCAGGAAAACATTAGAATTTAAGACATTGTGAATGCCTGATGACTTAGCAACCTCCTTGTCTCTCATACTCCTTCTGTGTGATGTTTGATTTTCTTATTATTTTACCACAAGATTAAATTTCTGAAAAAATACCAGCCTGCATCAGGCATATTGAAAGAACAGCACAAAGGTCACGTCTTCTTCCCGAGTTAAAGGAGACTGCTCTTCGGCTGTGGAAATTAATGCCTCCGTACTTGGAGCAACAAGGCTTTAAGAAAAGGGTTCCTTTCCTCAGAGCATGCAACTGGTTAAAGAGATAGAGAGCCACTCCTCAGCACCCAAGCTCCAGCTTTAAAGGACATTTTGAATAGCATTTTGGTTTGCTGCACAACCAGTCCCATAGAGTACTATACAACACACAGGAACTCTGAGCAGTGGCAGCTTTGACCTCCCTTTGCTGTGCACCTGACATGCTGTGTTTGTCTGCTCATGAGGCTCATTTCTCCTCTGCATTTGACGTATATTCCCTTGGTACATGTCTGTTGCAGTGTCTCAAATGTCCTCTACTTGAATTTCTTTGGAATACATCTCTTGATTTACTCCTGGTATGTAGGTTTTAAAAATGCAAACAGTGATTATAGCATCAGGGGGCACATATCCCCAAGTCCCAGTTTATCTTCTATGAGCAGCTTCTCATCCAAAGGTATTGTGTGGATTAATGAAAGACTTTTTATTGCAGGAACTAAATGTTCTGACATGCCAGAAATGTTCAAGTGCTATTATGCTCCATTCAAAGCACCTCTCTTTAGAGACAAAAATGATAATGTTATGCCCCTACAGTGGAGCCACAAGTACCATTTCAAGCCTAGTCCATAATTAGCTGCTCTCACAGGTTTCCCTAGCAGAAATGGACTTGTTTTACTTAGTGAAATGGATGTTGGTTCTGTCCTGAATGACTGGGTTACACATATACTATAACTGGAGTGGCATCACAACAACAGTGCTGGGAGGAGGGAAAAAAGAAATTCAGGTGAGGTTCTACATCCCTTGGATTCCAGTTTAACCATTTATATAACCAGTATATTCACAAAACACTCACGACCCTAAGCAGAGTTCCTGAAGCCAGTGGCTGTTTTGTTAAGACTTCTGCAGAAAGAAGATTAAGCATCTGAAAGCTTTGTGGGCTGAAAACCCACAGTGAGTGCCAGATAGCACAGATCTCTCTGAAGGCATCAGCCCAAGTGCCACAGTCTGGCATTTCTCTTTTCCTACCTTCCTCCAATGTAAGCAGTTTTCTTTGCAGTGGATATGACCACAGCTCTTATAATAGATTTGAGATTTCATAGAATCATAGAGTATCTTAAGTTGGAAGGGACCCATAAGGGCCATCAAGTCCAACTCCCGGCTCTATGCAGCAGGACCACCTCAAATCCAAACCCTGTGTCTGAGAGTGTTGTCCAGATGCTTCTTGAGCTCCAGCAGTTTGAGGCCATGCCCATTGGCCTGGGAAGCCTGTGCCATGCCCAGTCACCTTCTGGTGTGCAATCTGAACCCCCTTGATATCCAGATTCTTCTTAACCATTCTGTGTAAGACTGAATACCTGAACTACAGTCTGCTTTTCAGGCAGCCAGAAGATGAGACATCAGCCTGTTTGGGGCAGGAAAGTATCTCTTGGCTTTTTGTACCTGTGGGCTTATGATGATGCATGGGTATTCACATTCTTCAGCTCAGACATGTAGATGAAAGCAGTTATGCTGCAAGTATAGTTTTCACTTTGGTAGCAATTCTCAATTGTCTTGATTCCATCTCCTTAACAGCAGATGCACAGGTGAAAGTGAAGAGGGATGAACTTGCGAAGAGAAAAGTGAATTAAGTGCAATTCCATTACATTTCCTTCTTAAATATTATTTCAACAACCAGACAGAAATAACTTTGACAGCTACATAACAGCACTTACATCTGCATAGCATCACGTTCTCTCCTGGCAACCTGGCTTGCCTTGTGTTTTTGTCTTTGAAACCTGCTGCTTATACAGAAAGGCAAGTTTATGGGCAAGCAAGTCATTCTGTGTACTGACCAAGAGGTGATACTTCTCTCTTTGGCGTTACTATTGCAAGATGTATGACAGCAGGTCTCCATCATTGTACAGAAATGGACTTCTGTGTCCAGATGTGCGAATCCCTCAAACATCAATATGAGGAGCTGGAGCTGTGCACATCACGGCAGATTAATCTGAACACTTGAAAAGTAGACTAACAGGGAGTAGATGTCAATTTTGCGATTTGTTTGAGGTCTTGTTTGAGACAGCCTACCCTAGAAACTTCTCAAGGGAATTACATCAGAAGTCTTATGGCCCATCAGCTGTACTCTAAACAATAAGGTTCCTGTGTTGAGAAGAAGTGTTACTTGAAATGCAAAAGAAGATAAATGTTTGAGGAGGAGGGTGACTCAGACTGCTAGTGACAGGCCTTAATTCACCTTCAGGCTATTAACTGGAAATCTTTCCCTAGTACAGTGTATACTCATGTTTAAATACAAATCATTGATCACTATAGCAACCCCTTTATCATTTGAAGCACATTCTAGCTCTGAGATAACAAGCACTTTTGAACAGAAAGGCGCACGCCCACTCATCAGAAGGTAAGGTGAGCATCTGTGTTTTTTATTTTCTTCTATCAAGATGATTCTTGCTTTAAAAGTAGATAAAAGATTGTGCATGTATTGGTCTGCACGTTTTTGTTTTCTATTTTGAATTTTTATTCTGAACGTTTTAGTATCCATACTTGACAGAAGGTACAGATGCATCTCTTGGGAGACATAAAAAATGAATAAAGGATCAATATGTATTTAATCAGACAGTTTCTCTTGATTATGATTGCTTTAGCTGTGGGGAAAAATATTGAGAGAGTAGCATCTAGAAATGGAATTTTCATTCTACAACAAATTTGGATATTTTGATTTCCCTTTCCATCAAAGTGAACACACTGCTTAAAGCTTTGATTATCCTACAGAACAAAATGCCCAAGAAGTTATCAGGTTTTGATTGGATTTTTTTTATTTCAATAATGTAAAATAAATAAATAAATCTATGTATGTTCAAGTAATAGGTTGCAACATTTTTAACCAAATGAAATCAGAAAGTTTTATTAATGCCTCAAAATAAGTGTGAATGAAATGAAGTAAAAAAAAAAAACAACTTTTGGACTAGTTTTTTCCCTGTGTACAATTTTTTTGCTAAATTAGCAGTCTTTTGCTAAACATCTAAATATTGATGAAACTCTTTGTTGGAAATGTTTCAACAAGCGCTGTTGCTTACTAGATTGTATGGGGAATATTACACAGAATCAGGCAATTAACTAGCATTGGCCTCTCAGGAAAAAGTGGGATCCTTATTTTCCAGAGAAACTGCCTACGTTTGCAAGCACAAGTGAGGTCATCAACATTTTTTAAATAGAGTTGGGATCACAGAGGCAGTTGAACTCCAGTGAAGATTTTTTTTTTCTTCCTTCTCTTTGCAGGAGGCTGATGAGGTGAACAATGAACCAGCTCATCACAGTGCTCATCAGCCCGTTTGTAAATGCGGTGATCTTGATGTCATCTTCAGTTATAAAGCCTCAAGTCAAAAGCTCGTAGTTACTGTCTTGGAGGCCAGGGACATCCCAGACAAAGACCGCAGTGGTGTGAACACTTGGCAAGTGCACACAGTATTGATGCCTAGCAAGAAACAGAGGGGTAAGACAAGTGTTCAGAGAGGACCCATCCCCATGTTCAAGGATAATATTACCTTTAGTAAGCTGGAGCCACATGAGTTAAGTGTCCATGCTGTCCGTTTCCGCCTCTATGCTGTGCACAAGGTGATTGGAGAGAAGATGATGGGAGAGCAATTGTTCTATCTGAGCAACATCAGCCAGGAAGAGGAAGTGAAGGTGACGTTGGTCTTGGAGCCAAGGAGTAATTTGACTGTAAGTTTGAGGAAGGAAATTTGGAGTCCATAAAATTGTTCCTTTGGTGAATGGGGATAGGTTGTACTTAATATCTTTATTTCAGGACCGGCAGAATGCAAATAGCGGATCTGTCCTGCAATCACTACCACAGTTAGCGTTAAGGGAGAGAAGGCAGCATGTCTTTCCTATACAAAGGTGTGCATTATTAATATGCTATGCAGAATCTGTAGCTTGAGTCCTGGAATCTCCAAGACTAATTGACTTAATTTCAACAAGAACAGTAGTTCTTGTGCACCATTATGTTGATGGAGCTGTACTACTGCCAATTCAAGGGCTACCTCGTTTGGTACTAACTCCAAGTTTGTGGATCCCTGCACTGAGCAGTTTCCATGTTACCAGAAATACTTACTGATGTTCCTTTGCATGGCAGATTGGAGAGGTAGGTCATGGGAGGAGGAACTGGCTGTGCTGCTTCATAGCCTTCCATGCACATCACAGTTGTATGGCTACACCGATCAGTTTGTGCAGAGGAACTCTGACATGGTTCACTGTTTACAAGAAGCTCAGTAACAGGTTATGCACAGAAAATGAATGAAAGATGATACACTGGGTGAGAAGGTAATAGAGTGAACATTGTGGTTCAAGGAAGGAAGTTAAGAAAATACACAGTACGTGACCAAAAGAAATCCAAACTGTGCAAAATGCATTTCATCCAGAAACCATTTTTAAGGAGATTTACTGTGTGTTTAATGCATTGGGATGTACGCTTATCTCGGAGGCTTTGATTTGCACTAGTAATAACATGTTGCACAGAGTTCCTCATCTTTAAAGAGAAGGTTCAGAGACGTGTTTTTGTAAAAGTAATGCTTTAATTCTTTTTGTGCCTTATCGTAATTCATTCTTAGTCACTGCCATTTCTTAAGTGTGATCTTACTAAACAAGGCCACAAAATATAAACCAAAGGAGGGTGGTGGCAAACATTCTGATGAGACTTTCAGTGCTCTTTCCCTGCAGAGTGCAGACTCTCAGCTTAGTCTGTCAGCAATCTCTCACAGTGATAGCGCTTCTTCAACACAGTCCCTGTCGCATGGAGGGGTGCCAGAGCTGCTCGTGGGCTTGTCGTACAATGCAACTACAGGGCGGCTGTCAGTGGAGATGATCAAAGGCAGTCATTTCCGAAACCTCGCAATTAATAGGCCACCTGGTAAGTACCTTCACTGCTATTAAATAACACCATTGAGTCAAAATTTGCTTTTTATTTTCTTCCCCTGGATATTCAATTATGTCATTTCCTTACAGAGTATCTGATTGAAAATTAAAAGCATTATTTCAAATGTGTGTGCTGGTAAACTTTGCAGTGTAAATGGATGCAATCATATGAAGATGCAGGTGACAGGACAGTAATACCATAGTGCCTCTTTTATTGCATATACCTTTACAACATCTGATTATGGCAGAATTGCTGTGATACCCAAAGCGCAGAGTAATTATTAGCAAATTCATAAAAAGAAAGAAGCACTTTTCAAGTGACTGTATGTTGCCATGTGACATGCATGTCAGTACAAAAAGGACAATGAAGTGCTGGAGCAGGTCCAAAGAAGAGCAACAAGGCTTGTGAAGGGCTTGAAGAATATGCCCCATGAGGAGAGACTGAAGGAACTGGGGCTGTTTAGTCTGGGGAAAAGGAGGCTGAGGGGAGACCTTAATGCTCTCTTCAAATACCTGAAAGTTGATTGCAGCGAGGGTGGGATTGCTCTCTTCTCACTGGTGACAGGATGAGGGGAAATGGCCTCAAGTTGCACCAGGGGAGGTTTAGGTTGGATATCAGGAAAGATATATTTACAGAAAGGGTTGTTAAGCACTGGAATAGGCTCCCCAGGGAGGTTGTTGAGTCACCATCCCTGGATGTGTTCAAAAACTGTTTGGATGCGGTGCTCAGGGACATGATTTAGTGGAGGGTTGTTAGAGTTAGGGTAGTATGGTTAGGTTGCGGTTGGACTTGATGATCTTGAAGGTCTTTTCCAGCCTGAGCAATTCTATGATTCTATAATGGTTCTATGCAGAGGCCCTGCTTGGTGCTGTTAGATGTTTCCAAGGGCTGTACTTTCAGTCCCTTTGCTGTGGGCTGGACTCTAGGTGACCTGGTTCTTTTGGCCCTTTGGGGATCTTGCCATTCTGAATTCTTCATAGCCACACAAAAAAGTCTTTTGTAGAAAGGAAAAAAAAAAGTTTTTCTCTTATATCTCACCAGTTGAGCTCCCTTCCTCCAAAACCTAAAGGAAAAAGTGAAAATTGCATTACAATAGATTTGGTTAGTGCTAGAGCTGTAGTTAGTACTTTACAAAGTTAGTGGATGGATGGTGCTAATGTCTATGATATAGATGGGGTGATGCAACCACAGTGTTATCTGCTTTTTGGTTTGTGCCTCTCACTCAGGGTTTGAATGGCAGCTCTGTATTCATCTCATTGTTCTATTGCCTGCTGGCTGAAATCAGCAGAGAATGGCAATTTGGAGTAGCATTTTTTTGTTTGCTGCAGTTTGTTTTTTGGGATCTAGTTGTCAGTGTATCAGAGGTAACAACCTTTGACAGCTTCTGGCACTCACTGCATTTGATGTAGTATCTTCATCTTGCATAATGCTTAGATTGCTTTTGCAAGATGCTGTGCCGATTGTCCCAGGGCTAGCAAATATTTGTGTAATATTTCAGAATGCAGGCATGAAAGCTTAAGTTTTGACTGAACTGCATCAATACTTCAATATATTCCAGAAGTAATCTGACCATGTGGACAGCCAGTCCTTCAAGAATTAAGGACAAGTCTGTACAACAGTGAAACACTTAACCTCAGTCTGTATAGCCCTAGTTAGTTTCATATTAGCTGTGACAACATGGGTAGATCTCCATGGGATTTACTTGAAGGAATGGTACTGTTTGCATTTGTGTTTTATTAAAAGTTTCAAGTCAGAGTAGTTCTAGCCAATTTAAAGAAAAGGTAGGCTAAGTCTACTTTCATTCTTAAATGAAAGTAGTCCCAGTATAGGTCCAGGTTAATTTGCTGTGGTTTTTCTGCTGCATTTTCACGCATCTGCCTGTGGTCTTGGAGTTTTGTCACATAACTGCCTGAAGGGCAGGATTATGCAGCACTTCTGTTTCTATATCAGGCCCTACAAAAGTCTTGTATCTAGCTGAGTCGGGAAGCTGTAATGACCCACTCTTTCCAAGTAAACGAAATGCTTGCACTGCGAAGAACCTGAATAATTGGCATCCAGTTTTCTACCTACAATATAATGATCAGATGACTGACATTTGTTGGTATTATTCTGAAGAATGTCTTTCTGGGTGCTTATGGGATAGCACTGCATGTTGCAGTAAGTTGAGCAACCCTTTAATTCATTGTCTGGGTGCTGGGGAATTGTGTCCGTGCTGGGCCTCTTGGATGGGGTTTGGCAGATTAACCATGTGCACATAAGTTTGCTGTTGGCATGGGTTACCTGCCCTGGTTAGATGTCCCATTCAGCTTTTCAGCTGATGGGCACACAGAAAAACAGTAGGTTGGTTGACAGCATCTTTAAAGCTGATAAGCATTATGTGTATTTATTGATAAGAAGAGAACAGGTCCAGTGTGTGAGGAAAGAAGGCAATCTTTGCAGGAGTTTCTGTTCTAAATTCTGTCTGAATTTTCTGCTTTCTGTGTCTGTGGGGCTTCAGATAAGCCTTGTTAAATCAGACCGATAAGCTAGCCAAAGTCCTCTGTCAGCTGCCCAAACTAATATTCCTGACATTGGAAAAATAACAAATTTTTTTCATCTTTGATATTAAGGCCATCTTGAGTTTGCCCTTTGCATCTGTTCTATACGCAGATCAACTACAGCATTATCAAGCCTGCAGTGTCTCTGTTAGGTCTGCTATTAGGTGAAATTCATCAGTTATTATAGAGAGGTTCTGAATCTATCACTATCTGCTTTTACTCAGTGCTTTTTTTCTGCATTCTGCATTGCACTTCTGTACCTGTAAAGTGCCCAGTAGCATGATGAATGCGAAAACGAAGACCCAATGAAGCAGAAATGGAAAAAAAAAATGCTTAAAAGAAGGAAGAAAGCCAGCACTTGTCTCACATGCTGGAGTAGCATTGCACTGATAACTCCTGCAGACACTGCAGAGGAGTGATGCGAGGTCTGATTGTCTCTGTCTGAAACATGCTGCCTGAGTGAGATGCTCAATAAATCCTTCACTAGGTGAAAACTAAAACTGCTGTCTCCCATTTTCTAGAGTGTGAGGAAATAGCCCTTGTGTTTTCGCATCCTATCTAGAGAATGATTTACTTCTTCAAAGTATCATGGGGATTTCAGACATAACAGTGATTCAAGGCATTTAAATACCAAGCTCAAGCTGCTACGGTTGGCAGTTATTTATCGTAAGACTGAGAGAGTCTGTGGGCAGAATCCATCTCCGTTTCTCACCCCTGCATGCACAGAACCCCTACAGTACCCTTGTGTGGTCCAGTTTTAGCCTAGTGCATTTAGCATCGTCTGCTGCTTACTGCTGCAGCTATGGGGAATGACAGGAGCATCTTACATTATTGCAAATTCTCCAGTTGTACTTTTTTCCCACCTTGACCCTCTTCTCTGCCACCTGGGGTCTTGAACAGGTGAGCTCAACATTTTCTGCAGTGTGTGTGCATGCTCCCTCAGCATCCTTGCACAGGGATTTTACTGTGCAGAAGAGGGAGCTGGTGATTCAAGGTGTTAAAGGCTGCAGAGGTGACAAGTAATTTCTGGAGAGTGAAAGAAACGCTGGAGGTGGGAGATTGTGCATCTCTCTCATTTTTTTCTTGGCACATTTTATGGGATGCAAAGGGTTGAACAAAGTCAGGTATCAAAATCATGGGTGCTTACATGGGTAATAGCTGGGTTAGGGAACAGCTGCACAGCTGACAGACACTTACATCTTCCAGGCAGTCTTCTCTTCAAATCACATATGTGAAACGTAAGGACAGCTTGGTCAAGGATAAATATTCAGGCATTGTTCTGGGAAAGGTGTGGAGCTGCAGGTCTGAGTCCACAGTTCCTAACCATGTGAATAGGTCCATTATCACTCTGAGCACTTAAAAGCACTCAGGAGAATGGTAGCAGCATTGGACTATATGGTAGCAGCACTCCACTGTAAATTGGTAGCATCTGCCAAAAAGCCTTGTGCAGAAAAGCATCTAGAAGTTTGTCAAATGTGAACAGCCCAGGTATTTTAACACTCAGTGACATATGTATCGTGCACCTCATTCTCTTTGGTTCTTGTTCAAGCCTGTTTTATCATTTCATAGAGATTTGCATTTTAGTCTTAGAAGAACAAACCCCAGCATGTTCATTTAAAGACTGTTTATTATAAAGAAAGTAACAAGAGAAGCGTGCAGTGCTGGCAGACACATCTTTAAAAATCTGTAACTGGTTACAGATTGTTTGCATGTTATAGTATATTTGGGATTGCATCATAGGGGTCATTCGCAGTAGTCAGTGTATAAACACACAATGGAGGGATGATCTCTGCCCACATGGTGCTTAACCTTCATCAGCTGCTGTGGGTGCAGCTCTCTTTCCTCTAATCCAGCCTTTGCTTTTTCCCCTTTCACATTTATTTTGGGGTTTATATCTGTATGTAATGCGATTTGAGAAGGGCTTTGTAAAAAGATATTCCCTTGTCTAAGAAAAGTCCTCCAAGCTTTTCAGCAACTGCAGAATTAATCACACATAATTACATCCATACATGATCATTATTATATCAGTAGCATATTAGCCCCATTAAGCAAGTACAATAACACTTAACTCTGGGGAAGACAGGAGGGAGAAAGAACAAGCTATGAGAATTTCTCTTGGGAAGAGGAGAAATTCTTGAAGTAAAAGTTTGTGTGCACCTGAGCTCCAGATAGCAACACCAAGGAATACAGAAGATGCTCTGGTAGGAGAACTAGAGTCCTTAGATGGTATTTCTTGGTCAGGTACCAGAGGACTTGAAAGATATTAGTGTGTTTTTTTTAATCAACTTATTTGTGAAGAAAGTTATTATCCCAGAGGACTAAGGTTAATTTCTTTAATTGATCCCACTAAAACCAGGAAACTGAATTTAAAAATTAACCAATGTATCTGGCACTGAACAGGGACCTTGCTTGAGCTCCTAAAGCTTTGTAATTCATGCTCCTATCTCATCACCAATAAGAAGGGGATTTGTACCGGGGTTAGCTGGGGTGCGTTCAGTCCAGAGAGTCGAGTAGAGGTGCTTGGGCAACTATTCAGTGCTGAGTACTTGCCAGTTGGTCAGAGTAAGCTTGTACAAAACCACTTCTGCATCTTCTCATTGTCTGTCCTTGGGTATGTCTTGAATCAGCTTAAGATACACTGAGAAAGCTTTGGAGCAGTAAAGATGAGGCCAGCTGTGTGGAGTCCCAGAAGGATGTCTGAGTAATGAGCACCTGGACACTGCTGTGGGAGATGAAGTGTGGATAAATGTAAGGTATGGTGTTGTGAAATTCAGACTTAACATGTGTGGACTCAGAGCCTCTTGGGAGTGAGATATTAGGCTTATAGGAAGTGTTTTCTGAGAAAAAAGTCAAATGTGTATTATATAGAAAAGAAAATGAAAAATCTGTATTTGATTGTAAATATCTGAGTGCCTGCATAATGAATACCATACACAATTCTGGCTCCCTCCATTCAAGCAGAATATTGGCAGGATTGGAGAGATGCAGTGATGAATGACAGAGATACTCAGAAGCATGGGAACAGCTTCCAGCAAGCTGCAATTGGATAACCTGGACTTCCAGTGATGCTGTAACAAATGAGAGAAGGGAGAGGATTTGGTGGCAGTCTCTGAAATCCTAAGTGTTGTGAAAGTGAGTTGGCAACAAATATTCATTGTCTCTCCTGATTTAAAAAAAAAAAAATAATAATAATAATAAATAAATGGTCTTAAAATGAAGTGAAGAGGTAGGCTCTGAGGAGGAGAGTGCTAAACACCATGCATACTCACACTGCCGTGTGTCTCACTGCAGAATACTGTGAGTACAACTCTGCTTGAGTTCAGCAGGATAAATCCATGAAGAAAAATGCTCTGAGAACCAAAGAATTACAAAGATTGCCTCTGACTAAGGAAGTTCTTGAGTCACAGATCGCTGGAGTTTGGGAGAGTATTTGGGAGAGAATCAGTTTATGCTGTTTTTGTGTAGATTTACTAAGGCAAGTGGTATTGGGTGGTCTGACTTGGTACAGCTCTTCTATATGAGCACATGAGACCTGGCACTTAAAACCAAGGCATGGAGTAATGGACTTGTAAGGAGCAGTAGTGAGATTTTTGAGGTGGATGTTCCATAATAATTAAACATCCAGTGATATCTTGCACATGCAGTTATCTGCTATCACGTTGAATGGTTCTGTATTTCTAAAAGTCTGTGATGGTATTACATTGCTATATATAAAGTGAAGATGTTTCTGAACCAGAAGAGTACATTTGAAGCTGAGTGTATGGTGATGCCTCTCCTGCTCCCATAGCTGTGGACAAGAAGAAGAATCTTTTCTTCCCCCTCCCGAAATAAGCAGAAGACAAAGCAATTGCTCCCAGGGTAGAATTCTGCTAATTCCAAATTTCAGTTGGAGCTGAATGTTTAACATAAATCGACAGTAACTCCACAGAGCAGCATTTGCAGATCTGATGACAGGCTGTATAATAAAGCCATGCCTGTGGGCACCATTGCTGGAGGTGAGAACAGCCAAACTTAAGCATCCTTACGTCATGCTGCAGTAGAACTACTGCTCCCATTGCTGAGAAGCTGGGCATTCGTGATACACTCTCATTTAGAGTTCCCATTCTCTCCAAGGCAGCAGCAACGCATAAAGCATACTGTACACTGTAAGAAGTGTTGAAAATGCCCTTGCCAGAGGTAGCATCCTGAACATCTGGAGAGGTGCCTGTGTTGACTTCAGGTGCATAAGCACAGAAGCTGCACCTTCTCAGGGTCGGGGAAGTGGTTGCTGGCTCCACAGACAACGTGAGTCCTAGCTTAGGGCTGGCTCTGTGAAACCCCCTTTGCTGGGCCGCAAAGGTTGTGTCAGCACTTTGGATCACCAAGAATCTGAGCTCAGAGGCTGTTTGGAAGCAGCTTTTCTTCCTGAGGGACCTTGCTTGCAAGGAGCCCTACCTCCTGCCCCTCTGCAACCCCTCCCCTCGCACCAAACAAGCCATTTATGCTGGCAATTCCCTTCCAGGGAGCAGTGTTCTCCTTTCTGCTGCCTTTTACATGAAAGGTGTTGCTGGTTCCCCAGTGACTCATGCAGTGCAAGGAAGGCTGCCAGATCCCAGCCTCGTGCGGGAGAGCTGCCAGCCACGGCAGAGCAGACCTGAGTGGCAGAGACTCAGTGGGAATGGGGAAAGAAATCTGGCTCCTCAGCAACGTAGTAGGCAGATCTCAGTGCTTGTATAGTAAATAGAGTAGGCCACAAGCTGCCTCTGGCCTAACGTAGATGTTCATAGTGTGGGGCTGGGGAAAAAAGCTGGAGTCTGACTTTCCTCCATGCTCTCTCCTGGTACAGCTGCAGTGATCCAGGCTCAGTGGTCTCTGCCCCAGGGTGACATCATGGGGAGGTAGCGCCATGCATTAATGGAGAGAGCCTTCTGGGACAGGTCAGTTGGAGCTAGTGGAGATACCTGTGCAGCTCTCTCTACTCAGCACAGAGTATCATAGAATCAAAGAATATTCTGAGCTGGAAGGGAGATCGAGTCCAACCCCTTGCTCCCCACAGGGCCATGCGAAATCCAAACCCTGTGTCTGAGAGCATTGTCCAAACGCTCCTTGAACTCTGACAGCTTGAGGTTGTGACTACATATTAGTCTGTATTGCAGCACGCTGGCATGGTTATACTGGTTTTGGAAATGAGTTAGCTTGCCTGGAGAGAGGCTGGGAGAGTTCTTACTGCTCTGCATGGGGTATACCCTGCAATCCACAGTCTGAGAGGTCAGGAGGCTTTGGTTGTTTATTTTATTTCTAAATGTAAATTCAGGCAGGGAGTTGGACCCTTTCATACTGCAGTGTTTTTGTTCCCGGGTCAGTGTTATTAATAATGGTGGAGCTTAGGATAAGTGAAAGCAGAGCTTGCACTGTGCTCCGTGCTCCAAAAGCAGGAGCATATAAATTATAGTTGATTATTCCCCTGAGTTGTCATTATCGGTTAGTTCCCTTGGAAGGATGATGACAGAAATGGGTCATTAGAAGAATCACAGATAAACTGATTGCCTTTGCAGATGAGCTCTCAAGAGGTGTTTTATGGTTGGGGCGCTGTTGATGGAGACAGAGCAGTCTGCATGAGAAGATGTTTGGCCAAACCTCTGGAGTAATACACAGCGCCAGCCCAAAACGTGTCTGGCTTCTTGCAGTGCTCCTTAATTTAGTGCTTTTCACTCTGGTATTAAATGCAGAGGCACTGATATTTTGTGCATGTGATCACTGTTCACTCCACTCATCCTAGAGATGAAAGATGACTTGAAAGTAAAAATGATCCATAGCAAGAACTTCCTCAGGTGGATGTGGTGCTAAAATTGGTCTTGGCAAAATGCAGCTTTGTTCCTGCTTCTTTGCAGACTTCTGTTACAATCTCATCCACTGCCAGCTATTAAGAGGTCTGGCTCTTTCTGTCAGAGATAGGTGCCTAAAGAGAAAGCAAGCTCTTTGGTATTTTAAAGGAAGCCTGATCTCTCTTCTCCTTTTGTGCATGACAGAACTGATGTGAAAGTAAATATACAGAAGAGTGTAAAGTGCTGAGATACCACAGTAATGAGGCCGTTACTGAATCTGAGCATGTAATTAGGTGGAAAATGTTTGCCTTCATAATGAATAGATGCTCTCACACATACATTCCTCAACAAATTGGCAGATTCATGCTTGCTCTAGTTCCACTAATCTCACCATGTGTCCAGGAATGGATTTTCTTTGGCAAAACCAACCTAAGGGGAAAGCTTTCCAGCTCAGAGGACCAAAGTGGACCACAAGGAGAGCTAGAAAGTGTTTTCTAATGAGACACCTAAGAAGGTGCTGAAAGGAGCATAATGCAGTGAGGACAAGCAAGCTATAATCTTAAAATGTAGTTAGTGAAGCAGAATATCAGCTCTGCTTCAGATGTACCAGCTCTGCAAAGCGAATTTCACATGCTAAATATATTATCCACACCTACTCCTTTATTTCTGTTCAGGCTAGCTCAGTTCTTTCAGCTGGTAAAATATACCCTGTGGAATAAATCTGAGAAGAGTTAGCAGCCTGCTGTTGTCTCTTGCAATGGTTTTGCTCTTGTGTTTACATGGGAATGAATAAAGCTCCTGGTGTTAGCTCTGCACAGAGCTTATTCTCCTTCCAGCTTGCATGTTCTCACCTTATCCATACGGTAAGAGTAGAAGAGCAGCATCAATACTGCTCAGAGAGGATCTTTCTGAAGAATTATGTAGCAGAATTTGATGTGTATGAAGCCTAATTTTCTGATTTTGATTTTGCTTGGTTTAAGTCATCAGCTGTGCAGTGCTCATTTGTCTTTAAAACTAGTTATGTTATTCCCTGCTTGCAAAAGTTGAGTTGAGGGTGTGGATCCTAGAATTCAGCTGCAGGGAACCAATGTATTCTTTACCTGGAAAATTAACTGGGACATTCTGGAACAGCATCCTGTGAGATTTAAGCTGTGGCGCTTGCTTTTGTGTCGAAATGTACATCATCTCTAGTAGCCACACTGTCTGCTACATTGCTGCTGAACTATGCCATATGTCTCTTTGGCAGAATTGGCTGTAACTTGGTTGACTCTGTAGGGGTCTGCTGAAATGTTTGTGCCTGAAGTTAGGTGTGATGAATCCCACCTGAGCTGTCAGTACTGGCAGTAAGAAGGGAAGATGATAGAAAGGTTTACTAAGATTCCCTTACCCTCAAAAAAGCAGTTCTCAGAGAGTGGTGGGGAAGGGGGTGTGACACCGAGGATGTATCTACAGGAAAACGGAGACACTGGACAGGGAGCAGAGAGGGTCTCATCTCCATGAATTCCTGTGTCCCAGCGCTCTCCTCTCTTTCATGCCAGCAGAAATGAGCCTCTTCAGCTTTCTGCCTGCACACTGGATTGGTTTGGAAAATGTACTGAAATTATGTATGTGTGAGATTTCAATTTTTAAAGGAAATACATTTTGAAATTTAAACAGGGAATTGTCCTACTTAGCTGCTTGCTAGTGTTGAAAAATAAGTCTGGCTGAATTTTTAGCTATTTTGAAATTCCCCCCTCACGAATAAGGGTGAATAGAATAGAGAGGAAAAAGAAAACAGCTCTCTACTCCCCATTTATCTTTAATAGTCAGTGCAAAGCAAAGTGGCATCTTTACAAATACTGCAAGACGTTGCGTCTGGTAGTTAACTTGCTTGATTTCACCCTGAGTTAGAGCAGAGAGTTCTGTCTTGCAGGTTTTGTTTCTGATGGATCTGAAGTTGTTAGAGAACTCAATCCCTCAGCGTCACCGAAATTGAATATCACTGTGGGAATTAGTCCACCTCTCAGTGAAGCACCTCTCAGTGAAGCACCTCTCAGTGAAGCAGCTCTTTCCTTCCCAGCTACAATCAGCAAACTATCACACGTCAGAGCTCTGCTTTCCTGTCTAACAAGTAGGTCTTTGTTGGCAAGATCTACTCATCTCCAGTGTTAGCAGAGCCAAATTGGCACTGCTAGCTAATGATTGGACTGAACTTTCTCCACAGAAACTCGATAGCTGTACAGCTGTGCATGCTCACAATTTGCTCCTCGATTGTCAGTATCCTGACAGCTTTTTCAGTGGAACAGTTTGAGGAGCGGAGAGCCTTGCTTTGGAGACACAGAAGTGTTTTCACACCTGAAGTGTAATTTCACACCTTGTGTCGCTCAGCAGATAAGTGCGTAAAATAGCACATCAAACGGGAACACAAGAGGATAGACATGCTGCAGACAAGAGACCGTAGCTTGTTATTTATTTCCTATCTTCAGCACACTCTGAAATAATAATCACTTGCAGAAGCCCGGGCACAGATTTGCAGAGAGGTTAGGAGAGGAGTTTTTCTTGCCAAGTGATCTGCTACCACTGATTGCAGAGCAAGGTGAAAGATTGCACTGAGCTGGGTCTGTGGAGCAGGGGGAGCACAGGGCTCTGCCTGGGACCACAGCATTAGCCAACACGTACCAGATATGGGATCATTAGCACAGGAGGCAGCAAGAGTTTTAAGGGTGAATTTATGGAAATATTGAATTAGGCCACCCTTCCCTATATCTGCTTATCACTTTTACTCTTTGCATTCACTCAAATAATGAATAAAATTGACCTTAACAGAAAAAAAATAAGGTGAAAATTTGGAACGGGTCTTGAAACCATCATGTGAGATGAAATCATTTCACTCCCTCTTTTTGGGACCATTTTTGTGTGCTGTTTCAAATATAAAGTTAGGCTTTTTTTTTTCTTTCTTTTTTTTTTTTTTTTTCCAAAGGAAAGTGATGAAGGGGCAAGTGCAGCCAAGGGCAGCCCTGGTAAGACAGCTCCAAAGCTTTGTTGTGAGGGAGAGAAATGAAAGGTACAGATGCACTGTTTGACATGGAGAATCCACGGAGATGCTCATAGATTCAGTTAGCCTTAGGTTTCGTGGATTTGAAAACCAGTGTTCCTGTGTTTTTTTTCCAAGAGCGTGGTCTGAAACACACATTTACTTCCTTCCGTTCTTCTCACCAGCTAACGTGAGGAAGTCCAAGGGTTGCTCTCATCTATTACTCTTCATCCCATGGATGAAGGAGATAGGTCCAACCAAACAAAGCTGCTCTGCATGGAGTTTTTTGGGTGATTTTTGACTACTTGGGGCTTTCATTTAGTCTGTTAACTGTGCCAAATGTTTTATTTCCTGTGTTTTGTCCTAGATACCTATGGAAAGCTTTGCCTGCTTAACTCTGTGGGCCAGGAGATGTCTCGCTGCAAGACCTCCATCCGTCGAGGGCAGCCCAACCCCGTCTACAAAGAAACTTTCATCTTCCAGGTTGCCCTCTTCCAGCTCTCCGATGTCACACTAATGATCTCCATATACAACAAACGCAGCATGAAGCGCAAAGAGATGATTGGCTGGATCTCCATGGGGCAGAACAGCAGTGGAGAAGAAGAGCAAAGTCATTGGCAGGAGATGAAGGAGTCAAAGGGGCTGCAAGTCTGCAGGTGGCACACATTGCTGGAGTCTTAATGGTAACCAGGGCAGCCTGTGGATCCCGGGACCATGGGCTGTCTTCCCTCATTCTCAGTCAGCAGGAAGCAGCTGTCCCCTGGCAAGCACTGTGCTCTGATAGGTCATGTACTCTTTAACCTGACTTTTCAGTATCATCTGTCAGGCATTAAAAGTGACAAGGCCTGGGAAGCAAGTTTAGTTCTTGTCTTTCCGGGTTGCCCTGCGTTTTCCACATCCAAATTAGTAACCCTAGGAAAATCAAGGGGAAATCTACAAGATCCTCCCTTTGCTCCTCATCTTGCTCATTTTATCATATGTCTAATCATCACAGTTCGATTTTGATGCTATTTTCTTCTGGAGTAAATTCTCTGATCCTTCCCTTATTTATATTAATGAAGTTTGCAAATATTCTTGACACGCAGATAGCTCACAGATATGCTAAACTGCATGCAGATCACATTTCCTCTCTTTTATTATTTTTTAAGTCCTAGAAATGAACATTTGGTACCACTATAGACTGGGTTTTTCAGGCAGCATGGGAAAGCACTGTTGAATTCGCTGTCACTTTAAAGTGCCTAGGCATTATTACTGTTTCTGATACTAACTGATAGTGTTTATTTGGACTTAATACTGCCAGTATTCTTAATTAGGCATCCTGTGCACTTGTTAGCCTGTATTGCCACAGAGATTGCATGAGGGATAACTACTAGCAGTTTTATATTGTGACTATACAATGCATGTTTGGATGCTTACTTGAAGTTCAAGGTTTCTGTCATCATGAATACCAAAAAACAAAGACCAGAACAAGCTGCACGTCCACCTTTGTGCCTGAATCACTCTTTTCTGCATCACTTTTGCATCACTGTTTTGATTATGTGTTATTTTGTTCTGTAAAAGTGAGTTTCATTCAGAAAAGTATTTCTGTGAGCATTATACAGAAAAGCTTTTGATCCATGATTTCTCTGTTGTTCACTTAAGCACAACTCCAGTTTGCTGAGGGCTCTTGTTCAAATGGGCTATCTGTAGTATCTTTGTGGACTGGAAAGAGACCCATTTTTGGCATGTTGAACAGTAAAGAATGCCAGTCCAAGTCACCTCATCTTTGGGACAGCCTCTCCTACAAGAATAGGTGAAATAGGACCCAGGGGACCACTCCTAGAGGGGCAGCTTGCAGGGAGGAGGCTTGATGGATGAAGTGACGGCACTTTTATGTAGTTACTTTTCAGCCCGCTTTGTTATTTTCCATTTTAATCATTTTTCCCATCTCCATGAGTTGAAGTTGTAAAGTCAGTGGCTAGGGAAGAAGTCTTCATCTGCTTGACTACTGAACATTGAGCTCTAATTAGCTGCTGGAAAACTGCATGTTAACCAGCAGAGGATGTAGATTCTCTTGGGCAGTGATGGTATGTAGACAGAAAGGTGCCAAGATATTCACATGCCATCAGTTGCCTGACTTTAATTCCCTAAGCTCTTTAGAAGAGAATCGGTGTTTCTTCATCCCTTCTGATCATAGGAAGGAAATATTATGCGGGAAAGCTTTCTCTCTTCTGAATCACCTCATGTTTTGTTTTTGTCATTTACTAGTCTGGCACCAGATTCTGTCTCTTGCACTGCAGCTGTCTCCTTCCATTCAGTGGTGCTGTGCAAGTTTCAGCGCTGGCTGTTTAACCAAAACTGAGCCTGAGTACTGGTTTGCATCACACTCAGGCTAGTGATCACCCACTGGGCAGTGGCGTGGTAGATACAGGTTATCACCTGGTGTAATACACACAGTCTTTGTGAGACAAACCCTACAGATTGTGGCTTTGTATGTTCTTAACGCTTACTTGCCCAGGTATCATTTGCCAGTGAGACTGGTGGCTGTCCTATGCAGGAGGATTGTCCTCCACTGCCTAGATAAGCTGGCACAATATCTGCTTTGCACTACTGGGACTTTGTATCTCAAATCAGGATCTAAATACAACCGCATTTTTGACTGCACTGTTAATTCTGCTGTTGTCAATAGGAGAGATAACAAGCATCTGAGTGGTAATAAGCAAATCAGTATAAATGTGGCTTTTTTTTACCGTATCTTTTTCTTCTGGAAAAAGTACATAAAACAGCCCAAATCAAAAGGTGCATTTGCTGATTTCAGTTGTTTTCCAATCTCTGCATTTTTTTCCTGAACTGCATGAAATGTATATTCAACTGTTTATAAGTAATTTTATTATCTGAGATGTGTATAATAAACTTATTCAGATTCTCTTAGTATCTTCTTGAACCTGTAAAGTGTCGCTTATGCTTAATTTAATGATTAGCTAAGGGAAAAGTATAAATTGGTAGTATGTTTCACAAGCGAACTGGAGATAACCCAGATTTATAATTGTGTGATTCAAAAGAATTATTGGAAGGGCTAGTTTTAAAAAGCAATGAAGTGAACTAATTTTGGGCTTGCATGCTGTTTTCATATCTAGATCTTTTCTGAAGATACAGCACAAACGGAATTGAATTTTAAAGTATATTTCCACTATGGAATATTAAGATGCAGAGGAAAGCAAAAGACAACAGCATATAAAGAGCCTGTTAATATCTGAGCACATGTTAAAACTTTGCTTTCAGATGGAAGCAGCTTCCTGCATCATTGCAATAATGTTTTGGCCTGATGTTTTACAAGAAAAAATTGAAGGGAAGGAGAAAGGGATGAGGTGAGGGGGAGCATTGTTTGGAGCTGCTGCTAAAACTGTTGGCGCATCCGTGCCTTGAGCAGTACATCTGTGAAGTTCATTAAATTCCTACTGAAGCACAGAGGAATTTATGAATCTTGGGATGAATGGTGTTAGGGGTGTTCATGTTTGCTAGCTGTATTTCAGAACTTTTGTTGGTTTTCTGGTTTGTTTTTCTTTACAGTATTGACTGTCCATGAAATGAAGCAGGCTTAGCTGCAGCTCTCCTTTATTTCAGAGCTCCCATAATTCTTTTCATAGACAGATTGAATTAGTTTCCTGACATTGATACAGGCTGGCCTTGTGCTCCTGGTCTTTCTCATGTAAATACCACTGCCCTTTCAGTCACTGCTATAACCCCTCGTTTCCTTTAGAAGTGGCTGAGAAGTCTGAATTTCCAGGCATGCTTCCATTCATTGGAAATCCTGCCTCACACTTAGCTCTCTGTAGGCGATGGCCACTGGAGCTGGGCCCTGTGCCCCTCTGGCCTCCATCCCCATGTGTGCTGTGCTGGGTTCCTGCTCCTATGGGGCTCCAGGAGGAGAGCAGGGCCATGGGGTGAGCAGCTGACCTGCTTCTGGAAATGCTTGGGCGCTTGCATGGCCTGACTACGCAGGTTTCCTAATGCATGTTTTCTAAGATAATTTATCTCCTTTTGACACCACTGTCTGGAATCTCCAAAGAGGTTATTTGAATTTTCTTCTCTAAGGGGAAAAAAACAAAAGAGCTCCAAAACCACAAAACCGTTGTGTGGGAAGGAACTAACTACACTGGCTTAAGCCCAGGATGCTGTGGGCAAAGTGCTCTGGATCCATCTCTATCTCGAGCAGCGTCGCTCAGCTAGCTGCAGTCTGTTCCTTTCTTGGTCTCTCTCCAGCAGCACATCCCTGTCCCGCTCTGCTGTTATTTTATTTCTTGTTTTTAATGTGTATTGACAACAGAACAGAATGATCTCACCGCGTTTGTATTCTCTGCGGTAAAGCCGACTTTCAACTGATGCCCACAGAACTGAGTATCTCTTTTAGCCCACTGTGCTGCAGCGATAGCTGACTGACGTGCCTGTTTGTGAAGGCTTTCTCTGGACAGTCTGCAGCACGATTTGGTTAGTTTGGGTTTCCTTTCTACCACTGGCTTTAATTACTCGGGCCCTGCTGTGCAGTGCTCTGTCACAGGGTGATGTGGCTGTGTGGTTCCTGGGGCATGGAGGGCAATGGGTGGAGGTAGGGAGCCTGCTTTGGCAGGGGATTGGACTGGATGATGCCCAGAGGTCCCTTCCAACCCCTATGGTTCTAGGATTGTGTGAGGTAATTTGGTATTTTTAGTGGCTGCAGAGCCCGTGAAGTTACTTGGTGCTTTACATAATTGATTGGTCTACAAGCATGAATGTCTTCAGATGTTCTTAGACTTGCAGAACCGAAGGCCGCCAGCTGCTATCGATCATCTCTCCAGCACAAAGCCCAAGGTGGCTGCTTGGCAGAGGAGGCCTTTCCTCTGGTGGCTGCTCATTTCTCCTTCAGCTAAAGCTGGCGCTGGCCTTGGAGCTAACGTGCCTACAGAGCTTTCCTCACTCCTGTATTTATCATCATCTTTAATCTGTATGATTGCCACATTTCACCTCTCTACCTCTCGTCTGCCTTTCACAAAAAATGGAGGCATAAAGGCTGAGTGAGGCCGCGTGGCTGTATCCTGAGGTGCTTGCCCAAGGCCTCCACACTTGTGGAGTGGGAATGGTGCTGGTTGGGTTGTGATGCTTTAATGCTTACAAGGCTGTGACACCTGTTCAACCTCGGGTGGACAGAGCTAAGAGCAGAAGAAACAGCTTCTTCTGTTTGGTTCCTCCTGGTTCTTTTTTGTGTTCTGTAAAAGGACAGCAGAGCCTGAAGAAATTAGTATGCAGGAGCATCCACTTTCCATTTAAAATGTACTGAGTGTGATGTTTGCAACTATGGTTTGAGGGGAAGAAAAAGCAGCCAGGGTTTGTAGAAGAGCTCGCTCTTTGAGGGAGGCAGGATATTCCCTGCAGTGAGAGCTACCCACCAGAACGTTCTCATACCTCAGGCAGTGATGTTGGCATCCAGCTGATCTTCTTCAGTGATAAATGCAGCCAGAAGCTGACAGGTCTTGCAGCTTGGAAAGAAATACAGGATAACTAATGTGGGCTTTTATTGGGAACCTGGTGCAGATTTAGCAGGTGGTTGTGCAAGGAGTGAAAGCCCCCAGTGGTGGTCAGGATGGTGGTGGAGAGGAAAGGCTGAGTGCTCGTGTTGCTGCTGAGATGTGGCTTTGCTGTTTTCCTTGTTTTCCACCTCAGTTCCTTAGTTCCAGTAGTGCTGAAGGCATACAGCACTTTCTTTTTTCCTACTTTTTTTTTTTTTTCTCCCCAGCACAGAGTGAGCTCGTGCCTTCCTGCAGCCTACACTGTAGGTCTTAAGAAATGAATGTGTAAATATTTTGTCTCTCACAGCAGCCCAAGGTCATCTTTCTGGAACAGCAAACAGGCACAGAATCCAAAGAAGATCAGTCCGTCATGTGAGTAAGGTTAGCATCTGCACTTACAAATGACAAAGGCTATTAATCCTCATGCTGTAATCCCCAAGCTGTTTGCCAGCTGGCAGCAGGAAGATGTTCCTGCTCAGCCCACACAGCTATCCATGTTTTTTCACCTTTATGAAGCAGATATAGGTCAATGCTGTAGACTGGAAAAAGAACTTGGTAGGCACCATTCATCTTTTCTAGTGTTCCAATTTCTCTCTTTTCCATGCAAACCACCTGCCTGGATTGGGGTGCAGAAGGAATGCTGCTGCAGGCTTCCCCCCCCGTTAGAATAGGAGGCTGAAGGTCAGGTTATTTCCCCTGTGCTCCCACATGGGAGGAAGAATCAGGGAATACCCAGCAGTTGGGTACAGCAGGTAGAAGTTAAGTGTCAGTCATCATCTGGGGACCAGAGGGGAATTAGGGTCCTGCCTGCCATGGGGACATACCTAACCACAATCCTGCTGCTGGTGAGGTGGGAGGAAGGCTGCCTTGTTTTCCTCATCCCAGTTGTTTTGTTAACACTTTCCAGGTGCTTTTGCTTCGCATCGTCTCCCATCCTTTCATTAATATCTGCAGAGATGCGCTCCATGCCTGGCAGCAATATCTTCTGTTCATGGTGCTCAGGACAAAACCTGTTCTCTGGTCTCTTGCTGTCACTGTGTGGCATCTCAAGCACAGGGTTTCCAATTAAACCAGTCCCACCTCCTTCCGACTGGCACAGCTGTGGGTTTTGTCTTGCTGGGCTCTGTTCTCTTCTGTGACACTTTCCCAGCAGAGTTTGGCCTTCTGTTTCTTATGAAGAGTAAATGAAGTATTCATTTGGTAGACTTAGCATTTATACATGTGTATATAAAAATGTTTTTAGGTATTGTGCCCCCAAGACCTTTGCATGCAGCACGGTTTGATGTATATCTGACTGTTGATTTAAGCGTACCATACTAAATGAGTTGTTTTTTAGTGCACGTTGGCTTCTTTCCTGGAACAATGCACCATTTCTGGCAGGGTCAGTTTTTATGTCTTGCTGTTACATTTCCAGCTGGGCACGTTCTCCCACACATCCCAGGACGTGGTATAGCACTTCATGTCCACAGTGAGGCTTGAATTTCTTGTTCAGTTATGAATATGTCTATAGAAGGAGAATTGTTCATACTCTGAAGGTTATACAAAACAAATTCATATCCCCTTTTCACTTCTGTAAAGGTTCAAAGATTGCACTGAAAAATTGTACCTTCTATGTAGCTAATAAAGGACTGGAACTGACTGGTGTAGCAACTGGAATGGTACTAGGATGGTTTCATTTGCTACGTGTGGTTGAAAGAGAGGAGCTGAAGTGCAAAACTGATTTTAAAAAAGGATGAAAAATACGATGAAAAGATGTTTGGATATTCAACAGGAAGAGTGATACGGATTTATTCTTAGCTTTTCATGTACTTGACAATGAAACATTTTTATTCTACTTAAGTGTTAACGTGCATGATCATACAATATATTGCCTCTCGCTAATTATATGCTGTGTTAGGAATGCTAATGTCTCGATGATATCTGACTGGGAAAAAAAGAAAAAAAGCATTAAACCAAGCTTCTGTAGAATTGTGGGCTGAAATTACCCCCCCCACACACATACAACCATCCACACCTTAGAAACAGTCTTATTTTGTTTCAGTGAGCAGGTTTTTATCAATAAAATAGAAGCAGATGGCTCATGTAGACATGCAAAAGCAGCGTGTCTTCCGTTGTGTTCTTATTGTGGCAGAATCGAGTGAATATGCATCTAGGAGAGGTGGACGTATTTTGTCCAGAACAAAGATGCAGGTGGTCAGTGCATAATGCATAACTGGGGGGAATGGGAATTATCCCCCCTCCCCATCGTCATCTGTCTGCACGTTGCCTCTCCCATGAGGGCTGCTCTTGGTTATCTGTCTCATTATTGTGTGTTGTGTCATCAACGTGTGCTTGGTCCCTTGGGTTGGGGAGCTGACATTGGGCTAATGCAAGGCCAAGCGCATCCCAGCAGCAGTGAGGGTCATGTCCCCGTCTGATGGCCGCTTGGCTTGTGTGTGCCTTTGAGCATGATCTGCTGGTGTGTAGTACACTTCCACCAGGTAGCCGTTGTAACCCATGCCCATGTTGAGACAGGAAAAGAAAAAAGCCCCCCAGAATAATTCAAAAGTGGTGATTTTGAGCTGTGAGTGTTCATCATCACTGAGAGAGCAGTGATGTACGAATATGGGGAGCCAGGATTTCTGAATCCCTTCTGGGATCTGCAGGGCTGGCTCTCCAGGACCCCACTGGTACAAATCTTTGAGATGAATAGAGTTTTGTTGTTTTGCTGAGGACTGATGTTGGTGGGGTGACCGGGCTCACTGCATTCCCTGTCCATTTTTTTCCTAAAATGCATTTAAAATTCATGCCGCCATCTCCCATCCTCAGTTCCTCAGCAAACTCCACGTTTTGTTTTGCCTTGTTTTGCTTTGTTTGATTCCCATTATTCTGTTCTCCCTCCAGCTGCATTTTAATTCCTTGCTCAGAGCTGCTTTGCTCCTTGGCGAAACACCAAGTGCTGTTTTGCCAAGATATCCCTCATGTCATCCCAGCTTTGGCCAGGTGGAAAAGTCACATTTTGAATGTCGCAAAACTAAGTTTTGAATTTCAACGAAAGAGTGATAGAATTTTTCATGAGAGGGTGAAAGCATTCCCACGTCTCAATCAGCCCAATTTAGGCTGGAGGAGCTGAGCTGTCTGCCATCTGTCTCCTCGCCAGTCTCTCCCCCACCATCCCCGTTTTTGAGCAGTTTGGCCAATTTCAATCACATTTGAAAGAAGGGTAGATGGCTCAAAGACAATTATGCTTCTAGAAATTGTGTTACCTGGCAGAGGAGCACTCGCAGAGAGGCGGAAAGGAACGAGTTTGACAGCTCGAGGTCAGCCAGTGCGATGGTGAGCTGCCTCCTGGGGGTGCAGTGGAATTTGGGTGTCGGTGTTGGGGTGCTTGGTTGGAAGAAAGAGCACATGGATAGAAAAACAGGCTGTGTTTGTGATGCTGCTCCCCAGCTGCCTGCTGAAGTCTTACTATCGATCTTTTTAAGTGTAAACAGGTCAACAGAACGAAACAAACCCTTAACATGTTCTCACATACCAACAAGTTTTCTGGCACGATGCACTGCGAGATTAAGGAGAAAAACAGTTCTAGGACATCATGGGAGCTGCTCACCCAGCTGGGCAGTGATGGGCCAGTATCTGGGAACACCTCAGTTAAATGGGCCAGGCCAGGGATGGAAATTGGTCCAGGACACAACTCCTCACATCTCCAACTGCTCCGAGTTCCAGGTACACGTGCATTTCAGGTGCATCTCATCTTTACAGTGCCTTCTGCCCACCTGGAAGTCATTATGTCAGTGGGTCCCTTTGGCTGTGTTGAGAAATACAGCACTTGTGGAGGTCTGTGCTGCCTGGGAGCACTGGTGCTCCTATGCACACATCTTTTGAATGTTTGGTGCTTCAATTCAGAAGGGCACATTAATTTAATTCATTTGTCTTTAATGATTGGCTTGAGGAGATGTAACTGTTGTGAGATGAAGGAACTGATTTTTTTCTGATTCTACTTGGCAGTTAAAGTAAAGGAAGTGGTAATGTTCTGGGTTTTTTTTTCATATTCCCAGTTGCTCACAACCATTTAAAAATACGTTTATTATTATAGCACTAACTGTGCTAGGCAATCCTGCTTTCCAAATTCTTAAAAGAAAAAAAAAAAAAACAAAAAACCCAACACCCTACTCTTCTATTGTCTGCCTGTCCAGGTTTTATCTTGTGCAGTATGCATTTAAAGTCTTATCTTTTCAAATAATATCACTGTCAATAGAGACTTTGGTCCCAATTCACTGTTCTGTTTAATTTCCATTGCATGAAAACAACATGTGCTTCAGCTGGGCAGCAACTCCCAGACAGGCATCCCTGGCAGATGGGAGAACTCTTCCCATGGGAGGGGAGGGCATGGCTCATGTCTCCATGGCAGTAGATGGGATGGGATGGGATGGGATGCAATGCAATGGGATGCAATGTGATGGAGTGGGGTGGGATGAGGTGGGGGTGGGATGGAGCATGGTACATCTTCCTTCAGTTTACATGACCAAGTGTTCAGATCACTTACTGCAGTGGAAAGCAGAATTTAGGTCTGCACATGCTGACATGCAGGGAGTTGATGCCCTTGTGTCAGAGCAGTGAGCCTGGTAGCTGCACTGTGTGCTTCCCAGCACATCATCGTGACTGCTCAGGTCTGCTTCTCCTGCTGCAGCTCCTGTGGTTCAAAACGGGGCTCCCAGGCTGGAGCTCCCAAGCTGGAACACTTATTCCAAGGATTTGGATAGCCCAATTTCATACAAACCCTGTCTTTAGCTGGGGAGCTGTATGCACACCTGGTGGGAAAGGAATGAGATAGAAAGGCTCAAACTGCCTTGAAGAAAGCAGCAAGCTTTGGATTTTGGAAGAATTTGCTCCAGGCTTCTCAGGGGATGGAAATGTTTCCTGTAGCCAGCTGGGGGAAGATTAGATGACCTTTTGGCTGTAAGTTATTGCCAGCTAATAATTCCCACTTGTGTGCTGACAGGAGAGGGGAAGAGGTGTGTTTGCAGCAGAGATTGTTGAATGTTAAAAAAAAAAAAAACACAATAGATCTCAGGAATACTGAAGTAGTGCATCCGTTGTTCATTCAGCTCCTAGATGCAGAGTACAGAATCACAGAATTGTAAGGGTTGGAAGGGACCTCCAGAGATCATCGAGTCCAACCCCCACGTGCCACTATGTGCCACTGTGTCTTCCTTTTCTATCTCCATATCCAGAAGAGAGATTACTGTATTAATTATGACATCTTTGTGAAGAGCTGAAGCATTGCTCAAGTCCTCTGTTCAACAGCGGAAAAATGTCAGATTCATCTCACAGTAAATTTAAAATTACACCAACCTGAACTATCGCTACTGGCAGCATAATAATAAGGCAGGTAATCAAAATCAATTAAATTCCAGTGCCTTCCTATTGTCCTAGAAAATTCAAATCTGAGATTAGTTTGAGTTCATTTGACTTTTCAACAAAAGAAGTGGAACTTCTGAGGCAGTTTGAAATAGGTACGTGGCTGGGTCTTTTCTTCAGCTGCACAGACCAGAGGAGATGTGCAGGCACATGCATGGTGGTTCATGCTTAGTGCCCAGTACAGCCAGATGCTCTGGTTAGGTATTAGGAAAAAATTCTCAGAGTGGTGATGCAGTGGCACAGCTGCCCAGGGAGTGGTGGGTCACTGTACCTGGGGGCATTAAAGAACCATGGAGATGTGGCACTGAGGGATGTGGGCAGTGAGCACGGTGGGG
>JAOWBP010002559.1:48192366-48212166 GCA_028571105.1 Tragopan temminckii | reverse complement strand
GCTGCAGCTTGGCAGCACTCAGCCCAGCTGATATAATTTGCCATCAGCAGCACATCAGCCTGTGGGCAGCACAGCCTGACCCACTGAGCTTCAACAGCCAAAGGATGCTCTTGAGCATACCTGAGCCAGGGGTGCACAGCATCACCCAGCCTGACAAACATGCATCACCAACTTCTCCTGAGAAGAAATGTTTCCTAAAACCCAAACTCCCCTGTCTCAACTTATGGCTATTCCCTCTTGTCCTTCCATGCGCTGGTGGTAGAAGAGTGAATGAGAACATGTTCCAAGTACGTTTTGAGACTCTGCCTCAGTGTTCGTGTGACATAAAGCACGAGTGGCTGGAGCCCAGAAGGTGTCAGTCCTGTCCCCAGCCCATCAGCTCTGGTCACTGTGATCCTGTGCGCCTGCTATTTGCTGGGGCTGGATTTCAGGATGTCTGTGCATCTATCCCCAAATGCACATAGCAGAAGCAGTAGTTGTCCATTAGGACAATTGTACGCATAAACAGGAAAAAAACACCTCGTTGTTTGTGTCTGTTTTCACCACTGGGGGGCTACATCCACCCGCAGGCTGTAAGTAGCTTACACCCAACCCGGAGCACCTGTCGCCTTGGGAGATGTGTTGTGCGGAGGTAATTGGGCAGGGCCGAAAAGCAGAAATGTTTTCTTTGGGGGAAAAACCTGGCTGTGAACTTTGTCGGTTTGCAGTGAAAGAGCTTTTGTTCCTGCTGGAAGATTTGTGGTTAGTTTTCATAAAGGTAGCAAGTAGGGAGAGGAAAATTCCTTATGAATAATAGGAGAATAGGAGCTTTAGTTTGTTTGGGGCTGTGTTCCTTCTGTCACAAATAACCCACATACTGGGGCCATGTGCATCAGAGGCCAAGAGGTGCTCGGTCTTTGGAGCATCCTGCCAGACGTGTAGTTCTGTGGGTAGTTTGGTGGGATCCCAAACCTCAGCCCCCCTTGGTTCCATGTGCATGAGAGGTTTCCATTGGCTGGGCTTTGCTCTGGGTAATTCACCAGAGAGAAACAAGCAGCTCCAGCTTGACAAAAGAAATGTCATCTCTGCAGATGCTTTAAAGTATTCTAAAGAGTTGGGCCTCTCTGGGGTCTTTCTTCAGGCTGCTGTTTTTTTCTTTTTATTTCAGCTTCTGCAGACTGCTATTTCAGCTTTGAATTCTTATAGCTTACAGCCATGGCAGTGCTGCTAGAAACATGAGCACCAGGATGGTCTTTGGGGCATTGCCCCAAGCCACATCTGTCTCCTTTTAAACTGAAGTGTGCTTGAGGTTTTGAAATTGACTCCTGGGAAGTGCTTCATTAGAATTAGAAAGCACTTGGGATGACTTAGAATCACAGAATGGTTTGGGTTGGAATGTTAAACCCTTTCCAACCCCACAGCCAAGGGCAGGGACACCTCCACTACGCCAGGCTGCTCAAAGCCCCATCCAGATCTTCTCTGGGCAATCTGGGCTCCCCCAGTGGTGTCACCCACTTGTGGGGTGACATGGCCTTTGCCCAGCTGGACCTGGCATTGCTGCCTTTTTGTGGTGCCATCCTTCCTAGGGCCCATAAAGCATTCACTGAACAGCAGGAACAGTTGTTCCTGCTATAAATTGAATAGAGAGAGCTCTGTTTGGGCTACAGAGGGCAGCAAATTGCTGGGAATAAGACTTCGGTGCTAGTCTTAGCAGCTCTAGGAAGAAGCCTCTACTTCTCTTACGTCTCTACAGCAGAGTTGGTGACTGGGTGAGAACCACGTTGCTCTCCTAATATTGTTGGTAATGGGTGGATAGCTGGACTAGATGATCTTAGTGGTTTTTCCAACCTTAATGATTCTGTGATTCTCTGTGGGGCGGGAAGATGGAAAACTATGCTTTTTAATTTTTTTTTTCTATATAGATACATGCTCACTGCTGTAAAGATAGAGGTGTGCAAGCACAATATTTCCTTTGAAACCCTTGCAAAAAGGGAACACCTTGTTACATGCCTCATGTCCTGGTGGCATTTATACTTTAGGAGCAAGGAACTCCGTTTTTCAGGAAACTTGTGGTATTATTTTCTTTTCCACAATCAGAAGATGGGTGTGTCTGTGCTAGGAGAAGCAGCTGTGCAGTTCTGCTCATTTCTGTTGCACCACCTGCGGATCGTTCAGAGCTTTTATAGCCCTATAACTATTGGTAACATGTCTCTATAAACTAAGCAATTACAGGCACTGGTATAAAGAAGGTATTTCCTGTTATTATTATTGGTATTTTTGATTTAAGATGTTGGGAATTAACATGTGTTAATGAGGGGGAAATGTGGGTCTGTCTGTTGTGCCTGCTTCCATCCAACCTACTTTTGCACGTCCTGCATACAGGATGATAGGGGCAGGAGCTTTCCTATCTGAGGCAGCTTCTGTTCCCATTCAAATATACGTGGAAAAGGATGACAGCAAACAATAACCCAGCTGTAGTGAGGTATCAACACAGTGAAACGGGCTGGACTGGCTGTCTTGGGTGGCTCTTTCCTTCCTTTTCAGTATGGTTTGGATAAAGTGGTTCAGTGCATAAGCTCTGTTAATGCCCAGGTAGATTTGGACCAAAATAGCACTGCAATGTGTTTGCTAGGAAGGGATGCTTCATCTTTTTAATGCAATTATTCTGAGAGTTTAGCTAAGCTCAGAAGGAACTGCTAGGTTAGATTTGTGCTAAATTACAGATAGGTTTCCCTCTCTTGTGCCCAGTAAGGAGGAAAGGAGGATGGCAGGATACCTCACAGATTCTTGGCCTGGGGGCTCTGCCACTTCCAAGTACTGTCCCAGTGACCACAACCACTGGAACAGCTGCCTTTTCTAAAAAAAATTCTTTTTTAAAGTGTCTTATTTCTAACTGGGACTGGTCTGGACTCGTCTTCTAGCCAAAAGCATTTTGTTAAGCCTTTCTTCTAGATTAAGAATTCCTTTTAAGTGCCTGTTATCTTCCCCACGTGAAGACAGTGTAATCAAGTTGCCTTCCAGTGTCTCCCTTTTGAGACTAAACAGATAGAACTCCCTGTCCGTGGCTAAAAGGCATTTTCCAAACCTTCCATCAGAGCTTCACTTGGGCATCTGGTGCTGAAAACGGGACTGTAATCACTGAGCGAGCCTTAGTCTAAAGTGATTTTCTAAAGCATGACATGAAGCATTAAGGATTTCATGGCCAATACAGAGCAAAGTCTCCTTTATCCAGTTCCTTTACTCTTGCCTTTTCTAGTTTGGTTCAGTGTTTTAGACATTAAGATGCAAAATTGGTTCTGGATGTACCACCCCACAGGTGTGTTGGAAGGAGCTTAGGATCCCTGTGTCAAGACCAGAACATTAACCCCGTTCTCACTACTCAGTTCACACAGGAGAAAGCAGGTGGTAAGGGTGTGGAGGCAGCAAGTTCAACTTTGAACACAGGAAAGCCTAATGCTAAGTGTGCTGCAAGCTGTGCGATGCTACGGAGCAGAAGATATTAGACAGAAGGTTATAATGGTTCCCACTGGGAATAATGGTGTTTCTCATTGTCTTACCTCTTCTAAGAAAACATTATCCTGAACTCTGACATGAAATTCTCCACAGGCAACATATCTGATTTTCCAAGTGAATAGAAAAATACTGTGTACTAAAAGATAAAAGGATGGCCAGCATTGTAAAGAAAGTGGACAGGAGACATAGCCCACACTGGGCACTGCTCGAGCTGCTCTCCTTGAGCTGCACTTGCATCTCAGGAGCACTGAAGCCCAGTGCATTGTGCAGCTCCCCAGTGCCTCAGTTGCTGCAGCCTGTGCAGGGCTCTCCCAGACAGATGAGGTGTTAGGGATCAGTGTTAATTAGGAAGTCCCAAGCCTGGGAGATCTTACTCTGCTTCTGTAATATGAATTTCAGAAACGCCGAGCCTTTCTGTCATCAGTGCCAGAAGCTGCTGCAGCAGAGCAAGGACAGGATAAATGATTGATAAATCAAGGTTAGACTAATATTTATAGTGCTGTAACTGACAAGGAGATGATCTGCCTTCACACTGATACTAAAAACCTAACCTGAGCCCTGCTTCAAGAGCTGGATATGCTCCCTGCAACATCCTGCTTACTCTAACGCTGTCCAGAACATGCTTACAGTAGCAAATCCCCATGCTGTAAAGCTTCTGTGTGTAAAATTCAGATGATTTCAGGTGGCCATTAAGTTTACTGGACCCTTCTTTCGAAGCAAACTTCCAGCGGTGCAGTGTGGTAGCGAGGTGGGATGCAGACTGGCCATGGCTGGGGGCTATGGAGAAGCAAATTGGGACCAGAACCTAACATAGTGGTGACTTGTCACAGTGAATTTGTGCAGATAGCTTTGCTACTGGCTGACTCGTTCCTGGGGATGAATGAGAAATGCAGAGAGGAAACAAAACCAAAACACTACCCTGTGCAGCAAGATTTATGATAGTGCATGCTATATGTCTAGTTCTGCTCTTGACAGCATCTAAAGATTTCAGGAAGCATATCACATATCCTCTTATTACCAGTAGTTCTCTTTCTGTTCCAGTTAGTTACTGCTTTATGTTTCTGTTTATCTTTTACCAAATGTAGTAGCAGGCTGGATATTAGGAAAAGGGAAGAGTGGTGAAGCAGTGGCACAGCTGCCCAGGGAATGGTGGGGTCACCGTCCATGGAGGTGTTCAAGAACCATGGAGATGTGGCACTGAGGGACATGGGCAGTGGGCAGTGCTGGTGATAGGTGGACGACTGAGCTGGATGATCTTAGCAACCTTTTCCAACCTCTAGGATTCTATGATTGTAAGAAGAAAGACCCGAGTTATTAATTACTCACAAAGCTCTTTTTTCTTAGTAGCTCCTCTGCCTTTCACTGACAAAAAAAAAAAAAAAAAAGAAGACAGGTTCTCAGACTTTCCATGTTTGGCAGATTAAAATCATTCATCTGACATTGCCAACTTGTTTTTCTGGGTCCAAATTAAAGAGAGGCCAAGGCTTGAAGAACAGGGTCCAGAAATGCAATGACTACACATGAAGCCAAAAGTGGAGCTGTGGGTCTTGCTTTTTGAGAGGAAGGAAAGATTATAAGTTTGCAGATTTAGAAGGATAAAGCCAGCTGTTCTTTACCTCTCTGACAGGGTCAATGGAATAGAGATTTTTCTTTCTAAAGATCATAAAATAATGCCAATTATGAAAAAAAGAGGGCATTTCAGAAATGCACGTATAAACATCACTGTCTACTAACCCACCCTCAGCTTTCTTGAGTTTTATTAATTAGCAGGTTTGATTTCCTAGTGATAGCTCTTCTAATGAGAGCACCTTGCAGCTTTCTGGCGAGCAACTGAAGCCAAACACTCTGAACAAGCAAATGTGTTGGCTGTGGGACGTCACAGTTAGCATGCAGCCACGACTGTCTTGCAAAACAAAATGTCCTTAATGACTCATTAAGTATTATTTTTCACTTTCTGTCTGATTCTCATTAATTTGTCAGTTCAAGACTTTTTTCATTCTGTAGCCTTGATCTCTCTGAGAATCTTCTTACTGCCTGCCCAGCGGTGGATGGTGGGACTCCAGATGATCTTAGAGGTCTTTTCCAACCTTAATTATTCTATGATTCCATCTCAGCCTGTAGAAAAAAACTTTGTCAGAATGTTCTGCAGTGGGGCTGTGCTGTGGGGCTGTAGGTGGGACTGGCCAGTAGCCAATGAGATCCAGAACACAAACTGAAAACTGTCCATCTGAGAAGTGAAATCTTCATCCTTGCCAGAGTGAAGTGGGGAAAATACATATGGATAATATTTGGGAAGGATCAAACTCTCTCATTCATGGGAGTAAATTCCTTTCCAACATGTGTGACAGCAGAAGGGTGATACTCATCTTGATATGCAATATTACAAGCTTGATTTTTTTTCTATCTAACTGTTTTATTACTATCCTATTTCAGGAACACTTAAGTCTCTCCATTTCTGTTTCTCAAAGCTGCTGTCCAATCTGAGGAACCACTGTGGTAATAAATTCCACAGATAACTGGCCTGGGCCCATGTGAACTTTTTAGGAAGATTGAAACAAAACAGAGAATGAAGTGGCAGAAACCCACAGGATCTGTTTACTATATTTTTAGTGAAGGAATTATGTGTATAAAAGTGTTCCTCACTCTGGGCTATGTATCTAGTGCTGTGTTATACACAACAGCCCTACAACTGCAATTTGTCATTTGCTTGTAGTTCATGCATGGTTTTAATCCTCCTTGTCCTGAAGCCTGTCATGCATAATAGTTGGATCCGTCTCTAGGCATGAAGAACCCTTCGGTCTCCCAGTGAGCTGGTTATGCAAACAAACTATATGCAGAATCTGCTTTTGGGTGAGAGAAGTCATCCCTGGACTAAACTGAGGGATAGCTGATGAAAGTGTAATCATGGAATAAAGCCATCAAATAGACACCTTTGTTCTTAAATAGGGGTGTCAGGAGTGAGACCAACCCAGGTGAGGAATTTCATCCCTCTGATGGTCTCTTGGCCCTTCTGTATGGTGGGGACTGACACATCCCCTGCCCTATGCCCAGGTGCAGATCTTGGAAGGAACATCCCAGCGAGAGGTGGCAATACAAGCCTTCCACCTGGAACAATGGCCCAAAATATGCTGTTTTCTTCCACTGGAGAGAAACAATTGTGGAACAGCATTAAACTTGAGTGAAGAGCTGAATTAATCACGAGCTCCATCAGTGCACTGGGGAGGATCGCACAGATGAAGGGAAATGAACCACTGCTGTGAGCTGAGCCAGCACCCGGCTGATGAGGTGCTCTCCTCTCTTCCAAAAGCCTTGCAAAAGGATTTTTCTCCCCCTTGGAAGTAAGGTGGCTTTGCAAACGTGGGGAGGAAGATGACAGTAAACATATGTTCTGCTTTCTGTTGGCTGCTCTCTGAGATTTTGCTCCTCCTGTGTACAGCTGGTTCTTAATTTGTTTCCACACTTCTCTTGCTGTGCCCAAAAGCAGGAACAAAAGGGCAGAGGTACAGAAGAAATGCAAAGACTGAGAACAGCATTCACTACCCACAGGCCTTACTTTCTGTTTTTTGTTTTTTTTTTTAATGTTTTTATGCTGGGTAGGACTGCATGTGATGAGAGGATTTATTGGTCTAATCTTTCATTCCTACTCAGTCACTGTATCCTCTGGTTTCCTGCCTTTCCAAACAATGTCTCACAAACTCTTTTCAGCCATCAGATGGAACTCTTCAGTTTCTGTGTATGTGCTCCCAACAGGGTTTATTAGGAAAAAAAAAAAGAGAGATTTCTGAAGCAGACACCTTGCTGCTTTCAGAGCTTTGGTGTAACAAGGCTTTGCAGATGCCTTCTCTCCCCTTGGTAGAGCTGTCTCACAGAGACAGAAGGCAGTATTTTAGGTAGCTCCTGTGCAATCAGAGAGGTGTTTTGGGCTCCTCCTCTGATACACATTATTGATGAATTACCTCTTGAAAAGTAAGGGAGATACAGTGGAGTCTGCAGAAGAACTGATGCAATACTGTTCTACTATAAAAGGGCAGCAACTACAAAAAGTCTTAGAGGTTTTCAAATCCTTTCAAGTCACAGATTCTTCATAGCCAGGCTTAGACTTCATAGAATGGTAGAACTGGTTTGAGTTGGAAGGCACCTCTAAAGGCCATATGGTCCAACCCCCCTGCAGTGAACACCTACAGCTCCATCAGGTGCTCAGAGCCCTGTCCAGCCTGACCTTGGTGTCTCCAGGGATGGGGCATCCACCATCTCTCTGGACAACCTGTTCCAGTGCTTCAACAAAAGGAAACCTTTCCAGGAGGAGATTTAGGACTCTGGTTTTGAATAATGTCTCTGGAAGACTCAAGGTAAGAGAAAGAAGAGACCTCATTTTAAACCCTCTCTGTATAGGACTCAGAACTTCTTTAATCTCATTCAGTCTTCTTGAGCCTTTAGCACAGCTCAGAGATAGGAGCTGTTACAGTTGGATGTAAAAGTACTTACGCAGGGTAATAAACACTGCTTAAATGTGGTTCTGGTTATGAAATACAGCTCTTGGAAAGGGTTTTATGGGACTCTATATATCTAATCTAATCCCTTATTTTAGGCTCAACAGTGTATGATTTGTTGCTCATGCTGCTCTTCAGGTTCATAGAATCATAGAATGATTAAGGTTGGAAAAGACCACTAAGACCACCAAGCCCAACCCCAGTGCTTCCCTACCATTCCCACTGACCATGTTCCTCAGTGCCCACTGCTTTCTCCAGGTGGTGTATTCCAGTGCTCCCATTTTCCTGAGCACTGAAAAGCTCTCCCTGGAGGAAACCTGCATTAGTCCTTACTGCGTTTTAAGCCTATTTTCCTATCCTCGGTAGACTGAAGAGTTTTCCAGTCTCTGAGTATTATCTTTTACATGTTGGAAAGCTCTTTCCCCAACTTTCTTGCCATTGTTTCTCATCCTCTCTAGACTGCAGGAGCTGGAGCTGCAAAATCTGTTTCTTGGCAGGCTGGCCATGGGACTTGGAAAGATTTCCTTTGCACTCTCTCGTTCATACAGGGTTGCTGGGCTCTGGGAATAATTCAGGTTAAATGGTGTTTACCTATGTTTAATTGAATTGAACCACCACTTGCACTGGAGAAGCTCCAGCACTACTTTTTGGCCTCTCAGCAGAGTGCTGGTGCTGTGGCCATCTCTGCTCCGGTGACACTGCTGCTTGGAAGGGAAGTACAGGTGGGCACACTGCTCACTTGTCAAGGGGCCAACGCTCCAGGCTCCCACAGCCTTGGAGAGGCCAATCCACTCTGGCGATGTCCCATGTAGTCTACAGGTTTCCTCAAGAAAAAGAGAAGGCAGATTCGGGGCAGCATTTGTTCACATTCTTCCCACTTCTGGTTAAGTCAAACAGTGTCACTGTGAGTCAGTTCTGTGAGCAGCGGAGGACGCAAGTCCCCTTTGGCAGCACTGCTACCTATTTTCTCCTTGCTTCCTTTTACAAAACCATCCAGTCTGACTCCTTGTCAAATGTTTTAACTTTTTTGGACTGCTTCTCCAAATCTTCGTGAGCTCCTCTGTGATCTCTGTGCACCAGAGCTCCAGGGCTGCCATATATAGAAGTATTGGTGTGCTGGAGCAGGGCTAAACATGAGAGCAGTCAGATTTATTTATTTTCTGTGACTGTAACATTTGCCTTCTGGGCAAGCACTGGAGACCTGCTGTGTAAGCAGTTACCAGTTGAGCTCAAGAGCCAAAGTTCTGCAGTTGGAGATATAAACAGCCCCTTATCTCTGGGCTGGACACAGAGAGTGACCTATTTAACACATTTACCACCCAGTTTTAAAGCAGTTTTAAAAATTGTAAGCACATGATGAAAGGATGTGCAAAAATAGTTGAAACAAATTTTGCTTCTACAGCTTCTGCTAAAATCAGTTTTTATTTTTTCTTTCTTTTTCTCACCAAAAATGTTGTATCAACTCATTACTTGCCGGGAGGTTTAATGCCAGATAGAGTCTAATAGCAGGTACATAATATCCTGATATTCTGCCATTAAGGTGCTTTGAATTTTTTAAAAAACAAACCCCCCAAATACATCTCTCTCTCTTGTTTTGTTTGTTTTTTAGTAGGCTAATACCTTTGAACAGGCAAGAGCTCAAGTTATGTGGTATTTTGCTGATTTGTGGTGGTTAAAGATGGGCTTATTCTTTTCTCAAATTATATATATATATATATATACACTTTTTTTTTTTTGCTTGAGTTTCACTTTTGTTTGCAATAAGAGAATTTAAAGTCCAAATCTCCCCAATAATGTCACATATATTTTCCTACCATTACAGCTAAGTCAGCAGTGTTGCAACTATATATGATGACCAAAAATCATCTCAGTACCGAAGAGCAAGAGCTACATTTGCTCTGCTCTGCAGGAATACAACTGCAGTATACACTCAAAATTAATGCACTAACTCCCTCAAATGAATCACTAAAATGCTTACTCTCAGCATATGTTCTCTAGTTCTAAACATCTTTTTTATGTGAAACTCCATGTTAATTTGGCATTTACAGAGTATGTGTTTTTGTTGAGGAAAGAAGAGACAGAGAGACAGAAGAGATTTTGGGGTACAAAGGAAGAGTGGCCCAGTCTGCTGTTAGTCAACAGCTGGGACAGACTGCAGTGCCTGTAAAATGTTTTTCTTAACTAAGACTACAGGAAAGCTCATTTCTGCCACTTACAGGACTATCTCTTGGAGAACCAGAATTTGACATGACTTTATTTGGGTAAGGAATTGCGCTTAGATGTGGTATAATGCACAGGAACTCAGCACCTCATAGAAAATAAAGCCCATTGGGTTTTGTGCTCATTGTTCCTCTCTACCACTTCAAATCAAAGATTAGCTGTAGGCGTCCCTGTTTATTGCAGGAGAGTTGGACCAGATGACCTTTAAAGGTTCCTTCCAACTCAAACGATTCAATGATTCTATATGAACTGTGTAAATGAGAGCTGCATCACCAACTGGCTTCATCTACATGAGTTTGCCTGTAGAGCTGTCTTTGCACAGACATGCAGGCCAGTTTATTTTGGTGAAGCAGTGATCAAAGGCACAATGCTAAGATTCAGCGTTGCTGTGTTTCAGAAAAAGGCTGGAAGTAATTTGAATCGACTAAAATTAGAAACCATCCCCCACCTCACAAGACAGATGTGAGCTTTGAAGTCAGGAAGACTAGCAGCAAGACAATCCAGTAGAGAAAGTTTCCCATCAATTCTATTTCTAATTTGTTGTCTTGATGCCTTCAGAGCATCCTATTACTGGACAGCTGACCCAGTCTGGTGACTTGTCCTTGACAGAGGTGAAAAACTGGTGGCAGAAGACATAGAACACTTGAATGAGTGATGTTACAGTATATTTTTGAGAATGTGTCCTTTTCAACTAAAGGAATTTATGATCAACTTAGGCTGGAGATCAAAGAAATGTAGGGTCCTTATACTTGCCTGCTCTGTGATGTTGACTGTAAGTACATGCAGAGCTCTATACAGGATTAACATCTGTTTATTCTTTTGAATATGCATTGTCTTGTGCCTTTTTGGGGCTGGTGCCAGCATGTTGGTTCAGTATGGCCATCCCATGCAGCTGAAGGAGTTCTGTTCATTTAATAAATATTTTTCTACTTGCAGGCCTTTATCTCTGCCTTCCACCACAGATGGATGATGGCTTGTTTGCCAACACTGGGCTGTCTCCTGGATGTTCTCCCTGCACCTCCCTTAGCTCTTCAGACGTGGTGGTTGCGATTAACAGTGGCTGTGGTTAAGCAGCATGGCAGAGGTCTGAAGGCCAGATCCTCAGGAAACTGGAAAGAGCAGTTTTGATGAAGTCACAATTTTGCACTTATCTATGCTCAACACCTTTGTGTTGCTTTTTTTCCTGCCTACGAGAAGATATTCAGCTCATTTCCTTTGTGCTGTTTTGATGAGTAATCCTCTTACTGGGGAAATCCCTGACGTATAGGTCTGGATTTTCAGACTGCTCCCTACTGCAGACTCATAACTTCCAAGTGATAGATGACTGCAATGTTGTAATCCACACTATCAGTGAAACAGGCTCTGTTCTGCAGATGCTATCTCACCTTTCCAAATAGTCTAATGCAACACTCACTTAAAAATTTCAGCCTAAAGGATTGCTCTAACAGCTTGGGTCATCTTTGCAAGTATTCTGTGCATTGATGTGTGGACATAAGCCAAGCACAATCTGAAAGAGAATCTGTTGTATAGTGCAGACCCATTCTTCCATGCCCAAATATCTGTTACAGTCTAGGAAGTGCCTTGATCCTGCTCCTGGATAATTGACCCAGTTCGGGCTAGGCAGGAAGTTATACTCTCTTAGAGTCTCTCATGAAGGCTTACCGGGTGGCTTGTGCACCCTTGTGCTGATTGGTATATGGGAGGCTCACTGCTCTAGATTGTCTCCTGATGCTCATTTTTCCCACATCTGAATGACAGTGAGTGGCACGGATCTGATGGGTAACCTAGCCTTCAGAACCAACTTTACTTTCCTTCTGCCTATGCCATGCAGGCAGAAGGACAGTACTGATGTGAGGCATGGATGCTGATGCTAGCATGAACTGCTTATCTGCCTTCAGGTGAAGATACCCACTATTCTTCCACAGGTGGAAGAGAGCAACTGACAAAATAAGGCTTTATCTGAACAGAGAGCTTGTAAGAAAGGACTATGAGGCAAATATCAAAGCAATCTTTTACACATTTGTACAAAATACAAAATAGCAAAATGGTGGGAGCTAGTTGGATTTCTGTGTCCTTGCTTTAAAGGTGCTAAGTACAAGTTCCCTCATATTCACACCTGATCTCCCTCCTCTCTTTTCTCACCTTCTCCACCTCTTTGTTTCAGTCTTACCATTTCCAAAACAGCTTACATCCCATTCTATAACTTGTTGCCTTAAACACAAGTCTCTCACTTTTCCCCTCGCTTCTATGGCACATTTGCACTTGAAAGAGAAAGAGATGCTTTTTCTTCCTCCAGTATGCCCAGCCCCAGTAGGATGTTTCCAATGGGAAGTTCATTGCTTCCACCTGGACCTAGAACTGCCCACAGTGATGTCCAGTTGAAATGGCAGAAAGTCATCTTCTGTGAGAGCTGAGAATAGGGTCCTTGAGATATTCCAGCAAATGAAATGCCCAGAATCATAAACGTGGAACTTCATGTGATGATGGAAAAAACACGCTATTGGTGAATGCTAGCCCCTTTCCAATTGCTGACCTCCCACAGCATGGGTGTGCCAGAGGTTTTCAAAAATAAAAGCTTAAAAATCCTTCTCCCTCTTGCAATTCTGGCACCAAGGACCAAAACAATATCCTTTCGGTAATGATGTTTTATTTTTTATGATTTTTTACTCCCACTTGGAAGCTGCTATCCTGTTTGGCTTTCAGTGTTCTCCAAAAATGCAAATGCATCCTGAAGCAGCTATGTAAACCTCAGCACAAACACTTATAATTAAACTGAATAATAGAAAGTGTTAGGCACCCTTAATATTGAGTAGTGTTGTAAATCAGGCCTATAATCTGAGCAGGTCTGGTATATAATTAATCTTTGGGGATGCTCTGAGTCGCAACTTGCAGGTCATTAGCCAGTAAACTCCCACAGGTCTCCAGGGGCTGGAGATTAAACTCTGTGTGTGAATAATCATCCAATTAATCACCTCAGGCAGGAGATTTAGAGACCTGGTGTCCCTGCTTTTTGGAATAGGTGCAGTGTGAAGAGGATATGCCAAAGTTTCATTATATAATTTGGTGCTTTCCAGTCCCTCTCTTTTTGAGGCCAGTTCCAGGCGTGTCTGCTTGGAGTTAGGCTTTATTAGCATTGGGAAATACAAAACTGACCACTATGGGTGAGCTGAAAAGTGTTTAGACACCCCTGGCTCTTGAAAGTGATAAAACAGTGGAGCCTTCTTGTAGGTTAACTTACGTGAAGCTACATGACAAAGGCTATGGCTGAGCTCTTGCAGTTCTATCTATATCTGAAACATTTCTGATGCTGATCATCTGTATTTGAGAAATATTCTGCTAGAATTAAGGTTGCCTCTTCAGGGCAAAGTGTGGTGATGACCTAAAAGTGTTTCAGCCTCATTTTTGTGCAACTTTACCTCTTGCTAAGGAGATGCAGCCTGTATCTTAAGTACATAAGGCCATTAGTGATTTCTCTTCTGGGCTGTGTGCTGGATGCAGGATGTGTTGCTGATGCAGGATGTGTTCCTGGGCAGGAAGTGCTGCTCGATGTTGAGGCTCTTTGACTCAAACTACAGCACATCTTGTTAATGGGTGTTCCGCCCTCACCTATATGAGCAGAGAGTTCCTCACATCCCAGTGAGGCAGTGCTCACCAAGATCTGTGGCTGCTGTTCATAGCAAGGCCAAGAGTTAATGTCATTTAGAAAAGCCAGTTACATCTACTTCATTATAGAAACCTCCCTGGTAACAGTGCCCACCTGGAGTTCAGTTTAGGCTCCAGATGTGACTGCATGCTGCAGAGTGTGTAGGGAAGACCAAGGTTTCATAGTAAGCAATGGAGAGATGCAGTTTAGGCTGTGTAGAATTGTTCTGGCTTTGTAACTTTGTCTTAAGAAACTGGAAAACATTAGTGGTGTAATTCTTTAAATACAAGATTCCAGAGCAAAATATCTAAAATGTCCTTGAAACTTTTCAGTAAATAAACTCTTAAAGAAGTGTCTTCTAAAATTTCTTCCTGAAAAGGAAACATTACCTGGTTTCTTCTAGTTCATTCTGAGCAGCTTGTAAACATTTTTGATGTTTTTACAATGATATAAGGAAGAAGAAAAATAGCATCAATATTCATAATAGAGGGAAGTATCTATTTTAAAGGCACCATTCACCACAGTAAGACTATGGATTTAATAGGCTTTTCCTGTATTATCAATGCAGTGCTGCAGCATTGATCCGCAGCTATAGGGAACAACTGAATTGCTGTTCAATTGACTCAAAGCAATTAGTTGGCTTAGGGTATGAGGTAACACAATCAGCTGAAACTGTTCAAAAATCAGATTTGCACTTTTTTCTTTCATAGATGACTCAGAAATAGCATCCTAACCAACAAATCAGGAGAATGTAACAGTTCAGAATCTAGTGAAAACTCTAGAAGCTCCTGTGAATTTGAGGACAAGGTAACGATGGTTTATAAATGGGCAGGTTGGTTTTGAGATGTACAAACTCACATTTCTCTCTGTATTTTACCTTTAGCGCATTCATAATTGCTAAAATACATTCAGACTACTCTTCAGACTTTGATGTTTTTTTCTCTATTCAGCTCTTTAAAAAAGAAGAAGCAATCATGAGCATTTGTGAGATCTGAGGTATAAAGACCTATGTGGTTGATAAAGTGGTGGTGGATTTCAATGTAAACCTAGGATCTTTTGAGAATGGCTAAGCAAAAGGCTGTTTAATTAAACTTTTCCCATAAACTGTGTATGCTTATGCTGAGGTGACTAAATTTTCCAGAAAGATTTTTTTTTTTAAGACTTTTTTTTTTTTTAATTTGTAGTGGAAATGCAAATCCATGGCCTGAACCAGTGACTGAGCACCTGGTAGGAAGGCAGAGCTAACTCAGGGGAGCTCAGGTGCATGCAATGTACACTGAGAAGGGGTGGAGCCAGGATTCAGCCTTTCCCAGATCTCATTTAAGGGTCGGCAGTGGTGGTAATGATTTCTTGCTGGGGGTCCCTGTATACTTGAGGCCTTCCAAAGGTAAGTAGCTTCTTTCTGTGCATGTTGCGTTTGGACAAACTCATTACTTGCTGTAGCCTGGCACCTTGCTACTCTGCTGTCATTGCTGCACTAGTGGATTACACAAGTGCAACTGCATTTTAGTGTTTATGTTGCCAACTACAGTGCCTCATCTGAGTATCCGATGCTGTTTGTTGTAACTTAGTGATCTTTTAACGCTTTGGTTATATTAATTTTATCTTTACAGACTAACAGGCTTATCTTTAGTCTCATGCATAACAGATCTGACTCCCAAAAGAGTATTTTGCTCTTTTTGACTTCGTTTGGACTTGTTGCTATTCAGACACGTGGCTTATAGCATCCAAATGATCTTGTTTCTAATTGAAAGAATTGGAAGGTCATCATTTTCCAATTAGCAGCTGGGTAGTTCTCTCATGTTTTGTAACAGAGAAGGGCGGATCTGTTGCTACAAAGTGAGATCTGAAAAAACGTGGTTTGAAAATATCTGGAGATCCTAGTCTGACACAGGTGTTCCTCAGACCTGGTTTGTTGAAAGTCTTTGGAACTTCATTCTGTTATGTTGAGAAAATTCAGAAGGTGACTTGATTGTTTTAAAGGGGGGATGTAATCTGGATTAGAGCAATACAGGCTTAAGTGAATTCACAGTGTTATATAGATGTGATTCCTTCTTCACTGAGTTAAAGGGAAGACTGCTCTGAAGTCAGTGCCTTTTGAGCTCAGATGGTCACTTGACCAAAAGACTGTATCTTGGTACCCTCAAGGGTGTGGCTGCAACCTGAAACAACTTTGCCAATGAGCTTTGGTTGGAAATGAAATTGTAGATTTCTGTGAATAGTGTCAAAATATAGAAATAATGCATGCAGTAGAGTTTCTTGAAGGCTGACGTAAAACTGAGTCGTGGCAGTGCTCAAAGACTGCCAAAAGGCTGAATTCCAAAAGATGTTGTCTCATATTTTGGTGACTGTTTGTGAGACAGATAGAAAGCTCCCTTAGAACAGTCTTTTGTGCAACTCCTTCAGGTTAGCTCAGGCATCTATCAAATCAAGAATTTGTCTGGGTAAAGAGAGAATAGTTAGGATTTTTTCCTGTCTAACTAGCAGATTGAATGAACTGTTGTTGAAATGAAAGAGCTTGGGCTGACTTCCAAGGTAATATGCTAATGTATGCAGAAATACTATCGAATTAATAACTATGGGATTTATGGGCTCTGTCTTGCCTCTAGTGTTGGGGAAATACTAAATAAAGCTCTTATCTTATGCCTTCAAACCAGAATGGATGGAGAAGGGGGCAAATGGAAAAGAGACTTTGGGGTGTCTCCCCAGAAAGTCCCACTACAGCTTCATCACTGTCGCTGGGTCTGGCTGTGATATTCTATTGAAGGTGGGAAAACATCATTATCCTTGGGAATTCTGACTTTATATTAAGTCTTAATGTGTAAAAGACGGTGTTTTTTTTTTTTTCATGTTTCTTATGTTTTCTTGAGGTTCTTTCTAAGTTCAGCCCCTTCGGGTTTGTGCATTCCACATAATATATCTCTATGGTTCTACTCAACTGTTGTAATGCTAGGTTAGGGGTATTTTGGGAAGAAATTATAATAGTGTTCTAGAGGGTTTATGACATACTGTGCAATTATGTACTGCTGTATAAAAGTTGAATAAGAAATCAGTTGAATGAGCTGTGCCATTCACTTAAAGCTTGCTAACCCATGAATAATGTGATCATCACAGACACAATCATTGTGAAGGTTTTATAAGCATTGTTAGGATATTTTTATCTGTATTTGCGTACCTTAAAAGGAGGAAAAAGGTTATTAAGGTTGGAGAGTCAAACTTTCAATGGTGGATTCTGCATTTCCCCTTTATTTTTTGCTGCGTTTTTTCTTTTTTTCTTTTTTCCCATTTTCCTGTAAAATATTGTAAAATACTGAGTTTTCCTTTAATAGGAAGCAAATGTTTGGGCAGTGTTACTTAATTCTATATATCTTCCCTGGATGAGTCTTCCTATGTTTCATGGAGCCATTAGCATATGAGTACAGTGAAAGGAACTTGAATCTTCTCAAAGAGGTGCCATCTTGCCCAGCCGTCTCTCTCCTTTCTAGTTATGTGATGTGTTTCTAGATGTCCTTCTGATCCTCACAGAGAGGGGATGATTTCATGGCTTAGTACAGCTGCAGGATGTCTTGGCAACATGGGCTTTTGGTCTGTGTAATGAATTCCTGCATGATGCCGGGCAAACTCAGCTGTCCTCAGCTCCCAGGTCCACTGAGAATACTGCGGTGTGGGAAGCTGTGTGACTGTTTTCTCTTTTTAAGGGAGGAGAGGTGGGAGACTGTTCCACAAAGCAGGTACCGGGGCAGGCAGAAGCATGACTGGAGGAGATTTGAACAATACGTTCCTTCCAGGATGTTCTTCAACCAAGCATCCAGGGGTAAATGAAAAGACAGCCTTTGTCTCTAGAAAAGTTGATAGGTTCTACTATTTTGGATTAAAATTTTCTTAGCTTTCCCAGTAGATCCAAGTCACAGTTCAGGACAGAATTTGTTCAATTCCTTTCCTGGGATATTCTGAAGAGTTGTCTGGAGTTAGACAAATGTTGTAGTAGAGTTTAGTAAGAAGAGTTGTGTGGATTGCCTGGAATCTTTTCCCTCTGATGCTCTTCAATCTCCACCCTTTGGATAAAACACTGCATGATACATTTGGCTTAGGCTCTGCAGAGCTCATTAATTAAGCAGAAAGAAGCATGAGTGTAGAACATGAATGTGTAGCTGCCTATGTTATTCAGTCTCTGGACAAAACTGCTGCTGCTTATTCACCTCTGTGATTGATCACTGCTGTATTATGTTCTTTTATGTTGTGAGTCACTCGTCAGATAGGACAGTCCTCCTTTGTCTACTAAACGTTGCATGAAGGTTGCTATTTGGGTGACTCACTGCAGTGTATCATTTTTAATCTCAGCACTTTTTTGTTCCTTTGTCCAAGTATCACTTTAGATGGTGTTACTGATGCTATGGAATGCTTATGCATTTGATTACAGTAAAAATATCCTTAAAATCATGATTCACAAAGCTAGTCCAGTAACCAAACCACGGACATCTCTAGTATGAGAAAGGGTCCCTTCTCTTGATCCTGTGAGCTGTGTTGTTTTCCAGTAGCTTGCCAACTGTTTTGTTGCATCTGCTTAGATATGTTATGCGATAACCTTCTATGCGTGGCTTGTCAATGTAGGCAGAGTTTTATGGAGACCTTGGAGGCCCATGGAGTCAGTCCAGCAAGTGACTTGCATGTCTCACGTGCTGGGAGTTCTTGTGCCCATGAGCATGGAGGTAGAATCATACAATTGCTCCGGTTGGAAGAGACCTTCAAGATCATCAAGTCCAACCGCAACCTAAACATACTATCCTAACTCTAACAACCCTCCACTAAATCATGTCCCTGAGCACCACATCCAGGTAATTTTTAAACGCATTCAGGGATGGTGACTCAACCACCTCCCTGGGGAGCCTATTCCAGTGCTTAACAACCCTTTCTGTAATGAAGTTTTTCCCGATATCCAACCTAAACTTCCCCTGGTGCAACTTGAGGCCCTTTCCCCTTGTCCTGTCAACAGGGAGAAGAGACCAACCCCACTCTTGCTGCATTCACCTTTAAGGTATTTGAAGAAAGCAATAAGGTCTCCCCTCTTCCCCAGACTAAACAGCTCCAATTCCAGGTGTGAAGGTAACACTAAGAAAAGGGGTAGCAAACGGATGTTACCCTTGGTTCTGAGTGCAGAAGAATGTTTGCCAAGGCGTTTATTTGCTGCTACCAATCGAGTAGTGCTGGTGCATCTATGTGCTGTTCTGGAGCTGGTTCTACTCATCTCACATCCCACATTTTTGGGTAGGTCTTGGGTTTCTCAGAGATTTCTCTGCAAAATTTGGAAGTGCTTTTTATTCCTTCCTTCCTCATCCTCAACTCAGAAGTGTGATTCATCAAAGATGCTCAATTCTTGAGTACTATTTGAAGAAAAGTCTAGAGCTTTATGAAAATGTTTTGTGAAGACACAAATTATCTCCTTCACAGTGTTTCTTGAGGACTCCCTTTCTTATCTAAGGCTTATTCAGTTTATGCCATCTGCTAGGAGATATTCTTAGGAAATTCTTAGTGCCCAAGGCTATGTCATGCTCTTGCAACATAGTGGGAGTTAGAGTTTTCAGTTGCATTGCTTGGTTGAGAAATCGCTGATGGGAAGAATATGCACCAGTTACAAGCATCACATGCTGAAGAGTAAGGATTGAGGAGGGTACAAATTGCTTAAATCTATTCCAGTAGAAACTTTCTTGGACATGCTGTTCATTAGGTTAGGATCACAGAACGGTTTATGTTGGAATGGACCTTTCAAGATCAAGATCCAATCCCCCTACCATGGCTGTACTGCCATTCAGCAAGACCTGAACAGGCTGGAAAGTTGGGAGGGAGAAATTTAATGAAATGTAACGTGGGCAAGTGTGGTTTCTTGCATCGGGGCAAGAACAACTCCAGGTACCAGTATAGATTGGAGGCTGACCTGTTGAAGAGCTGTGTAGGGGG